>WAAE01011253.1:0-113574 GCA_013400495.1 Nicator chloris | reverse complement strand
TTCCAGGGAGGCCTGGACAAGTGAATAGAAACGTTGATAATATCAATAAACCTACTGCTTCCTTTTAGGGAATGATGGAATATTTCCAGGGATCTCTGCTGTCTGCACTGCCAAACCAGAAGAGAGGACAACCCAGGCCTTTTTAGCCCTATTTCCTCTTTTATTTACTGCAGACGCCAGTCATTACGGACATGTACCTCAGCTTCCTCCAGAGCAGCCTGGATTTCAGATTTCTCCTGCTCAACCTGCTTCTTCACTTTCTCCAGCTCATGAATCGCCTTTCCTTGCTCGGCAATCTGCTCCGTGAGGTCGGAAATCTCCTCTGTGGGAACAATGACCAATGGCATGGTCAGGCACAGAGCAGAATGGCAAGGGCCCTGTCCCACCAAGGTGACAGGCAGCTCTGCAGACCTGCAGGCACAGACCTGTGAAGAATGGTGATAATGGCTGCTAGTGAGCAAGGCCAGTGAGGAGCAGAGGGCCAGGGACTCACGCTGCAAGTTCTTGTTCTCCCGCTTCATTGTTTCCAGGTGGTCCAAGGACTCCTCATAGGCATTCTTCATCTTGAACAGCTCCGTGCTGAGAGAGCGCGACTCCTTCTGGGAGGCCTCCAGCTCAGCCTGCGTTTCCTCATACTTCTGCTTCCATTCTGCCAGGATCTGAAGACAAACGGGGTGTGAGTCGGGCTGTGGCCACCACGGGGCATGCTGTGGCCAGCAGTGCTGGTGCTGGGGGCCAAAAGACCTTGTCAAAGTTCTTCTGCTTCTTATCCAGAGCAGCACAGGCAGCATTGGATCTCTCCACATCAATCATCAGGTCCTCCACTTCATTCTGCAGCCTCTGCTTTGTCTTTTCCAGGGAGGCACATTTGGCATTGACAGCCTCAACATGTTCCTCTGCATCCTGCAGGCGCTGGGCCAGCTTCTTCCTGAAAAGTGGTAAGCACACTTCTTAATTGGAAATGAAGGTTGTTGTTGATTATCATATTCAGAGCAATGAGACACTTCTTAGTATTTGGTCCTAATGCACATGGTGCAGAACTTATCCCTACCAGTCTTTTTTTTCCTATTTCATTTCCCCGAAGTCTTCATAGAATCATAGAGTCACAGAATGGTTTGGGTTGGAGGGAACATCAAAAATCAACTAATTCCGTGCCATGGGCACTGACACCTTCCACTAGACCAAGGTGCTCCAGGCCCTGTCCAGCCTGGCCCTAAACACTCCCAGTGGTAGGGCAGCCGCACTCCCAAGGATAGAGCAGCCACAGCTTCTCTGCAGTCTTGCTATCCCTCTGCACTTTGCACAATCCCAAACATGTCCTTTCTCCTGCCTTCTTTGTCACGCAGCCTGTTTTCCTTGTGTTTTTCTGTTTCATATAACTCCTCAACCTTCTATTAGGCTTTTGACTTTGAAAACCTCAGTGATGTCTTTAATTTTCCCGTATTGGTGTATGCCAACCTTCCACAAAATGCTCACGTACTTGGCCTCCTCGAGCTCCTCCGTGCGCTGAATCGCGTCCGTCTCGTATTTGGTTCTCCACTGGGCCACTTCACTGTTGGCCTTGGACAGGGCTCGCTGCAGCTCCCCCTTGGCCTCCTGCTCCTCCTCATATTGTTCCCGGAGCAAGTCGCAGTCGTGGCGAGCGGACTGCAGGGCGTGGGCCAGGGCGTTCTTGGCCTGGTGGTAAAAATATGGCGATAAGGAGTAGGTGTTTCCTGGGAAATTTCTCTTACTGGAACTTAAACCCTCATATACATCCCAAAGAGATAGTGGTTAACTGTCCTGATGAAAACATGGGAGTCCTGCACTGCAAGGGTCTAGACTGCATGACCTAAGGGGATGATTTGAACTTCTAATTCGACACCTTTTGAAGCCTTGAACACTTCACTACAACCAGTATTATGTCAAATATTTATTTCATATGTAACATGAATATCTTCACCTTTATCTCTTCTTCTAGCTGCCGCTTCAGTTCTTCAATCTGCTGGGTGAAAGCCTGTTTCCCTCTGGACAGCTGAGAAATTAAAGCATCTTTTTCCTCCACCTGGCGTCCATATTCACCTGAAAAAGTTTTCAATTGAGAAAACATTTTAATAGCCAACAGAGCAATTTATGGCTTCTCACATTTCCAAATTACAGATGGAAGGGCTGTACCAGATTCTGTCTGCAGACGAGCTCTTTGAGCACTAAGATCGCTAATCATGCGCTGATTCTGCTCCTCCTTTGTTTTATATTCACTCAGCTGATCTTCCAGAGTGCGGCACATCTTCTCCAGATTTGCCTAGATATCAATTGCACATAAGAAAAAGAGTAAATACCTTGATCCTGACTTCTTTTAGAGGGAAAATATGTCCAGAAGAATCATTTGACATATTTTGGGACTGTACATACACGCACACTTCTACACATAAGATTTGGAGAAATCATTTATCATATAATCTGATAAAAATTAAATAATATAAGGTTAAAGAAATATATCACATTGCTATCAAATTCCTAATAAAACAATTGTTTACCTTGGCTTTGGAGACAGACTCTATGTTACTGGCCAAGTCATCAATCTCCATCTTCATCTCACTCTTCTCCTTCTCCAGTTTCTGCTTCACGCGTTGCAGGTTGTCGATCTGCTCCCCCAGCTCAGCTGTGCTGTCCGCGTGCTTCTTGCGCAGGGCGGCAGCCGTGGCTTCGTGCTGCAGCGTGGCCTCTTCCAGGTCACGGCGCATCTTCTGGAATTCTGCCTCGCGCTTCTTGTTCATCTCAATCTGAGCTGCTGTGGCCCCTCCTGCTTCTTCCAGGCGCTCGCTGATCTCCTCCAGCTCCCTGGACAGGTCAGCCCGATGCTTCTCTGCTTTAGCGCGAGAGGTTCGCTCGGCCTCAATTTCCTCCTCCAGCTCCTCAATGCGCGCCTGCACAACAGCAGGGACCCTTCACACCCGTGCCCTCCTCCTGCCTGAGCTGGGCCTGGGCAAGGGAGGGGAAGGAACAGAGACTTGCCTGCAGCTCCTTGATCTTCTTCTGAAATTGCATGCCCAGGGCTTGTTCATCCTCGATCTTGCTCTGGATCTGGCTGATTTCAAAGTCTTTCCTTTGGGCAAAGTGAACCGTGTTAGAGCTCCAAGGAAAAAGACAAGAGCCCCAGCCCAGCACTCAGGTGCCCCAGAGCCACACTCACTTCTTTTCTCATCCAGCTGCTGCTTATCATTCTCCAAATCCATGATGCTGTCCTGGGCCAGCTTCAGGTCTCCTTCCAGTTTCCTCTTAGCTCTCTCCAGGTCCATGCGCAGTTTCTTCTCTTGCTCCAGGGACCCTTCCAGCTAAACACAACAAGACCATCAGTGCTCTACCAGCCAGATCAGGCTCCATACCTGTCCTGCTCCTGCTCTATGTCTGTGTGCTTACATCATCCACTTGCTGTTCCAGCTTGATTTTTGCTTTGGTCAGAGTATTGACTTTGTCTTCCTCTGCCTGCAGGTCATCCAGGGTCTGCTGATGGGCCTCTTGGAGGGCTTTCTTCTCTTTTGTCAGTTTCACAATGGTCTCGTCCAGGGCTGCCATCTCCTCAGTCAGGTTTTTCACCTTCATGATGAAAGGAGCAAGCACAGATAGAAAATGGTGCTTAAAAACTTCATAACAAGACAAGTCTTTTCCAGAGTTCAAGTGACAGGTTCTGCCTCATACCTTGTTTTCCGTGGCATGTTTTTCCTTCTCCACCTTGGCCAGTGTTAGCTCAAGGTCATCAATATCTTTCTTCAGCTCTGAACATTCATCCTCCAGTTTCCTCTTCTTGGCTGTCAGCTCAGCATTAATTTCCTCTTCATCCTCAGCCCTTTCAGTCACTTCTTTAACTTTGGCTTCCAGCTGAATTTTGGTTTTGATGAGCTGGTCACACCTTTCCTCAGCATCAGCCAAAGCATCAGCTTCCTGGTAGGGAGATGCCATTTTTAGGGATATGCTTTTTGTGGGAATATTGAGATGCTTACCTTCATAATGCTGGGTCTTGGATAGCAGTTTTATAGTTTAAAATTTGGTTCATGTTCCAACAGAATGACATATCATATAGAGTTGATTTTGTATTGTTAGTTTGGAAACAGCCGGGTTTAAAAGCTAAAACTGAGTAAAATCCTTTTCAATCTACCTGACGACATGAGTATTTATATATTTGTTCAGGGTATAGAATCCAATATTATCTCATAATATCAAACATTGGCTCAAAGTGCACAATCATAAGAATATCTCAGCATACACCGTAGAAAAATGTTACCCAAGTCATATTTTAACTACAGATACCTCACTGTCCTTACAGAAGCTAGTTATGCCTTTGAGAGCACCAGTGAAAGAATTACAATTGAACTGAAATGAATTGAAGTTTCTATGTGGTTTGAAAATATATATGTAAAAATCAACCTGATAGTTACAGTAGAATAAGGATAAAGCCCACTGGTGGTACTCACAGCCTGCACTTGGAGCTGCAGGTCATTTTTTTCCTTCAGTAAAGAAACCATTTTCTCCTCAAGCTCCTTCCGCTTTGCCTCAGACTTCGCAAGCTCTTCCTTGGTTTTCTCAAACTCTTGTTTCATGTTGGCCATTTCCTTCTCAGACTCTGCACTCTTCAGCAAAGGCTTGATCTTGAAGAACAGCTTCATCCATGGCCAGTGTTTGACATTCATGAATGCACGAATGTTGTACTGGATGCAGAAGATGGACTCCCTGAAAGGTAAGTCGAATTAATATTCAATATTTACACCACGATGACACAATAAGCCAAGTACCATGAACCTGATTTGAAGAAAAGTCTACCTCCTCTCCACCATTCTCTGGTACTCCACTCTCATCAGGAAGCCCCTACACAAGGCCTGGGTGCGGGTGATGAGCTGTGCCAGCTTCTCATCCCTCATCTCTTCCAAGAGGCCCACCAGCCCAGCTTTGAAGAACACCTTAGGTATGAACATGAAAACAGGTGCAGTGTTTGTACTTGTTTAACGAAACCTGATACCCTGCCCTCCATGACAAACACTATGGAAGTTAAGAGCAAAACCACAAAGAATATATGCAGTGGCAGACACTCTTTTATAACTCCAAGCTTCTGGTTATTTGCAGTTGAGGAACTATAATAGCAAGACATTTTTATTTTTATTCACTCTTAATTATTTTATTCTACAACTTTCTCTTAAATTCGGAACTTGATTAACCCTTAATTAAATCATCCTGTGACCATGAATTTTAGTTCATTCAAGTGTTGAGTAATCAAGAATCTGGTTTATTTATTTTACACTATTTCTTATACCCTATTGGATCATTTAATGTACTGTCTAGAGTATTTGAGTGTCAGTATCAAGCCATGCAAACCAAACCCACATCGCACTTGAAGGAAACAGATCTTTTACCTTAGTGTGACCAAATTTGTATTGAGTATGGTCTATATCAATTGATCCAAGAAGTTTCTCACAAGCCTTCTTGCTATCGATGAACTGTCCCTCTGGGATAGCACTGGCATTTAATACTTTGTATCTGAGGAAGAAAATGGAAGGACTTGCTTTGAACTCCAGAATGTTAGGGTCTGGTTAATCCAAGCTATGTGATGCTATGAACATGAACATGAATATGAAAGTGAATACGAATACGAATACGAATACGAATACGAATATGAATATGAATATGAATATGAATATGAATATGAATATGAATATGAATATGAATATGAATATGAATATGAATATGAACCAGCTGGCAGGTACATGGCAGGAAAGTCTTAAGAACTGTTGAGAACAAACAGCACTTGTTAAACTGAAACTTTAGAGAAGGCTTTAGGCACAGGAGGGGAAGGTTAGATTGCAAAAGCTATTTAAGATGGACAAAGTGATCCAGCAAGAGGTTAAAGTCTGACCTCTGTTTAAAATCTGCATAGAGGACTCTGTTGGGAAATCCCTTCCTGCAAATCCTGATCCCTTCCAGCACGCCGTTACAGCGCAGCTGGTGCAGCACCAGCTCGTGCTCCATGGCCCCTGGCAATGCAGAGCACAAATACATGCCATGTTCTGTAATACAGTGGGGAAGAGCTGCACTCAAAACCTTCAATACATAAGTAAGTCTCTTACCAGGTGTTTTAGTTTCATTTGGGATGATGCAGCGTACAAAATGGGGGTGGGTGCTTCTCAGGTTGGTCATCAGCTTGTTTAAGTTCTCCTGGGAGAGTCATTAAGAAAAGCTGATATTAGCAAATGTAGTTTCTTCTGTAAGTTTCTGAAATGAGATACTATGCAAAAATTAGCAGAACCCTGAACTCAAGCTCTCTGCACCAGTTTTTGTGACTTTCCACAGATCTTTGCTATAATTAACTTAGTGTATAAAGTTCTTCTAAGTAGTGTGTAGGAAAGACTGTACTCTTAAACATACAGTTTTAATACATGTCACTGACTCTAGTGGAATGCCTTCATTTGAAAGGATATCCATCTTCCATTGGATGTACCCAGAGAGATTAAGTAGTGCCCCTATGAGGCAGTGTGAATCATTCTGCAGTAGGCTTTTAGGCTGGGTCATATGCAGCATAACAGAACCTTTGTGTTTTCCCTACTGAAAGCAAAAGGGACAAAACCAACAAGCTGAGTTTCAAACGTCTAGATTATACATTTATCTTGTAGGGTAAGGTGAGATGAATCCCAGCCTTAAGCAAATGGAAAAGCTGTGCATTCAGTGAAATCAAGTATGAGTAGGTTAATTGGATTTATTCCTAGCAGAATATGACCCAAGAACTTCAAAATCGTTCAACAGAACCAAGCCTAAACAAGATCAGCTGTAGTAGTTGGTGGGTTTACTCCTTGTCTTAGGAAGAAAGCGCGAATTCTCTACTGTACCCGAAAAAGAGCTGAGACAGTCTGGAAGGAAGAACCCTTCTTCTTCGCACCTTTCTTGCCACCACCACCACTCGCCTCGGCTAAATTAAAAATAAACAAAATAGATTTGAGATTTTTTTTTTTTCCTTCTTTGATTCCTTTTTGCAAGCTGTAGATCAGTGAAAACATGCAGTTCAAAGAACCAACCTGCATCTGCTCCACCATAGTTGGCAAAGAGTAAAGCCAGGGTCTTCACAGATGATTTCTGGTACAACCCAATGACAGTTTCGTTCAGAGGGTCCTTGTTCTTCTCCAGCCAGCCAGTGATGTTGTAGTCCACTGTTCCAGCGTAGTGTATTAGGGAGAAGTGGGCCTCAACCTTCCCTTTGGTAGGTTTTGGCTTCTGGAAGTTGCTGGACTTGCCCAGGTGCTGGTCATAGAGCTTGTTCTTGAAAGAGGTGTCAGTTGCCTTGGGGAACATGCACTCCTCTTCCAGGATGGAGAAGATGCCCATGGGCTGGGAGAAACCACAAGGGATACCGATTGTAATTTATCTTTCAGGGCAAAAATCACCTTCACTTAGGCACAGTAATGGAACATAGACTGAGATACACATCAAAAAATATTATTATTTAATTCCATTTTCTTCTAGCAAGTGGGACTGATCACATAGATACATTTCTTAACACAAAATTACTCATAAAAGAAATTAATTTTGTTTGTGCTTTGACAATGTGCTTTGTAAAATCAGAGCGCTACCTCCTTATTCAGTGGAACTCAGAGCACACACAGATGTGTGTGTCCAACACAGATGTGTTGGACAAATTGAACATGAGCCAACAGTACACCATTGCAGCAAAGCCACCAACTCATCTTTGGCTACACTGTGCTGCTTATAGCTCAAGGGAGTTGATCCTTCCCCTCTACTCAGCTCTGAGAAGAAACATCTGGAGTGCTGTTCGAGCTCTTGGCTACCCAGCACAAGAGAAACATGAACATAGAAGATCCCTTTGGAAAATGGGACCAAGTAATTACAGAGATTCTATCCATTTAAACTGATTTGAACAGGAAGGATACCTTCTCAATGAGCTCAATGCAGGCAGCCAGGTCCATGCCAAAATCAATGAATGTCCATTCAATCCCCTCCTTCTTGTACTCCTCCTGCTCCAGCACGAACATGTGGTGGTTGAAGAACTGTTGCAGTTTCTCATTGGTGAAGTTGATGCACAGCTGCTCAAAGCTGTTGAACTGGAAATAAAATAAGAAAGACGCATATTTGAAGATGCAGCAACAGTTGCAAGACCTCATCTTTTAAAATTAAGGAATGCAGTTAACTTGACTTCCCATGCATTTCTTCAGTCTGTTTTATAACATTATGAAAAAGAGAAAAGGATCAAATTAATTGCCCACAAGGAAATTTTTTATATTCCCAAAATTTAAAGAAAAATTATACATCCTGTTTTAAATGAGACCAAGTTACAGGGAGAATAAACCCAAGCTTAGGACTATCATGATTACATATTTTTGTACTGTCCTTAATCATATAAACAATGAACTTGATTGGACCGTTTTGTACCTTTGAATTTGCACATCTTGAAATAGCACAAGCCCTTTGAAAGGTCATTTTTTTTACTTAAAAAAGAGAAATAGCAATAATCATGTGATGATATTATGTTTTCTTTAAAAATGTGTCTCAAATTGATCATAACATTCAGTTGTCACTTCCAAATAGCTCTTACCAAACCTTACTCACATCAAAGATCTCAAAGCCAGCAATGTCCAGGACACCAATGAAGTACTGCCTGGGCTGCTTCGTGTCCAGCTGTTCGTTGATGCGAACAACCATCCACAGGAACATTCTCTCATAGAGCGCCTTTGCCAGGGCTCCCACAGCATTGTGCACCTACAGGAAAAAAAAAATACCTGGAGTTACAATACGGGGCAGAGGAGAATGAAAAAGGTGTTCATTCTACACGTGGTTACAGGTTACAACATGTTTCTTACCTGTTGTGCTGTTTGGCCCTTGGTCACATACTCATTCCCCACTTTGACTCGGGGGTAGCAGAGGGCCTTGAGCAAGTCTGCTGAGTTCAGACCCATCAGGTAGGCAGCCTTGTCAGCAACTGAAAAGCCAGAGGAAAAAGGAAGAATTTTATGTCCAATAGTCTTTGAATCCTGGAGCATTCCCTAAAGGCTGAAGGGTTCAGATTTCTGTTCTTTCAGAACTTTTGATAGACTCTTGTAGAGGGAATCTTTGTAACATCACACTTGCCATTATGCATATTGAGCTGTTCTAAAAGAATTTCTGTTTGAAATCTTCACTGCAGCATGCAGAAAGTAATGAAGTTTTCGAAAATATCCTGGCACAAAACTGAAGGTTGCTAGTCTGAATGTGTGCAGTACGAACGCAGCTCAGGAGCTGCAGCAACAACAGTTAGGTACTGATCTACATTCAGGTGATCAAAACCTCAAAATAGTTAGAGTGGAACACAGAGACAATATTTCTGTTCTCCTTCAGATCCACAGCCTACAGCCTTTTCTGAGCTTTTGTTTGTGATGTTCAATAAAACTCATTGGGCTTCATCTTGTTACCAGTGCTGCTCCCCACCTGCCTTGTCCTTCAACAAGAGGAGGCATTGCTCACAGAACTGAAGACAAGGATTGTAGGCCCTGTGCTGACGAAGGAAAGGAATGAAATGACACCTCTCACAGCTGACTTCCCTGAGCATCTGATAGGTGAGGGTTCCTGGTTCCCTATCAAGTTAGAACTGAATCACTGAGCTGTTTCACTATTGCAAGCCATATTCCAGCAAAGGTATGATTCAAGGAATATCCATAACTCCTGAATTCTTGAAGGAGTATGAATATCAGTTTAAAGTATTAATTGTTCAAAGCATAAGTTACATAAATCCTGAGATCAGGGAACTCAGTATACTGAGGACAAAGGACAGCTGTTTTTTCCTGGATGATTGTTTTCCTTGGGATCTAAAGCCCAACAGTGAACAACTTTTGCTGTCTTCCACATATGTAGTGGCTTACAGAGGGTTGATTATTGAGTTTGATAATACCTTCTGTGCCATCAGGCTCTGCCTGCTCCTCTCTTGGTTTCTGCTTGAACTTCAGGTTCCCATAGTGCATGACAGCCCCTGTCAGCTTGTAGATGGCTGTCTTTTCATCAGCAGTGAAGCCCAGGATGTCAATGGCACTCTGGTAATACAATGAGGAAAGTGAAATATTTGCATGTTATCTGATGTATGACCTGTGCCCTGTTGACCTGTTCTGTACATTACTTACATCTGTCGCCATCAACTCCTCCTTGTCATCAATGCTGGGAACAGTGATCTCCCCTTGACTCACAAAAGGGTAGTCAAATGGGTTGGTGGTGATAAGGAGCATTTCTGAAGAAAAATGTGTTCATGGGTTAAATATGATTAATCTTGTAATACAGTTGAATGTTGCTCAGAGATTTTCCTCTCAAAAGCTCAGTGGTGTCTCGTACCAATTAGCTCTGGCTTCTTGTTGGACATGATCTGATAGAAGATGTGGTAGCTCCTTTCCGCCTTGAGCTGGAAAGTGACCCTGGACTTCTCCAGCAGATCTGGCAAGGATGGTAGAAAGAGTTAGACACTTGTGGGAATCTACATGGAGATGGGAGTTTGGGAAGGGATGGGAGCAGGCCAGGAGAAGCTCTTACAAGTTTCAATGTCAGCAGAAGCCAGTTTGCCTGTGGCCCCAAAGTGGATTCGGATGAATTTGCCCTGTTAAGCAGAAGCAGCAGCAGGTCAGCCTGGATGTGTTCTGCTGACGTCTCCTTTGCATGAAGAGCTGCTCAGGCATCCTGTGTGTTGCCATGAGGGGGAGAGATTTTATGCAAAGCAAGAACTTACAAAGCGTGAGGAGTTGTCGTTCCTCACGGTCTTGGCGTTTCCAAAGGCCTCCAGCAGTGGGTTGGCGCTGATGATTTGATCCTCAAGCGTTCCCTGCAGGGACATAATTATTCAGTGACTGTGTTGAGTTGACAGGGCAATGACAGGCCACTCAATCAGTTCTTCCTGACTCACCTGCATTTTGCCTGATGACTTCTCCTCCTTCTTCTTGTCACCACTGGCTGCAATTGTTGCAAAGTACTGGATGACACGCTTTGTGTTCACAGTCTTCCCGGCACCGGATTCTCCGCTGCCAAAGCCAAGGGAGAAGCAGAGGGTGCGTGGTCAGGCAGGAGGGCCCCTGGCACCGGGCAGCCCCGCAGGGACCCGTGCAGGGGGGTACGTACGTGATCAGGATGGACTGGTTCTCCCGATCTGCGAAAGCAGAACAGTGAAAGATGTGTTAGCAGGTAACCTGGGTAATGCTAAGCTGAATGAAATGTAAAACTGCAAACGAAAGCTGGAGATTCTTCAGAAAGTCCAAGACTATCCAATTCCCTTCTAGGTCCTAGCCGTATTAAGCATAAGCCCAAATGGATATATTGAACAGTCAGAGGCATCCAGACCTGAGACTGTGTATTACTTGCCCTTCACATAGTTTTCCTCAAGAAATGAAACCAAAGTACCCACCCAAGTCCAAAATACAAGAAAAAATAACTTTTTCTTTCTTATCAGTGAAAAAATATAGAAAACTGGGTTAAATATTATTTCTGCAGTAGGAGAGTGTACAATTTTGTACAATAAAGTACAAATAATTCACTATAGTAACTTCATGAATGGTGCTAGGTCAGTTTCACTTGAAATTGTTTGCTACATAAATCGACCAAGTTCACAGTCATGCTCTCTGGTGGTTCCAGCTGGTTTGTCACATGCTCCAGTGAGATCAGCAGGGCTTTTTTGGTTAGACTGCTGTGAGGGAGGTCAAACACTCACCAGTCAGCATGAACTGATAGGCGTTGTCAGAGATGGAGAAGATGTGTGGAGGGGCCTCCTGGCGCTTCTTGCCTCGGTAGGCCAACACCACCTCGGGGTTGTACACCGGCAGCCACTTGTAGGGGTTGACAGTGACGCAGAAGAGACCCGAGTAGGTCTGCAAGCAAGGGACACAGCACGTTGGCTTGCCCCGAGCCTGGCCCAGCACTTGCTGAGGCTGCCCAAAGGAAGCTGCTGCTGCCACTTACGTAGATCATCCAGGCTGCGTAACGCTCTTTGAGGTTGTACAGCACAGCGGGTTCGTGCAGGTGGGTCATCATGGCCATGTCCTCGATTTTGTCATACTTGGGAGGGTTCATGGAGAAGATTTGATCTTCCTTCACCGTCAGGGTCTGCCAAGGAAACAAAAGATCCTCATATGGCAGCTAAGAACCCAGTGAGGGAAGCGAATGTCCTTCAGCCTTGTTTTTGACTCACCTCTCCCCCTTCAGTCTTGACAGTGACTTTGCCTGATTCCCTGCTCGTGATTGTCCCTTTCACAAAGGACTCTTTGGGATGAACCACAAAGACAGATGACTTTGCATCAAAAGGTTTGTTCTGGGCTGCAATTCTCTCCTTTTCCGATTTTCGGAGATAAGGAGCTGCCTCCCCAAAAACAGCCATCTCAGCATCTCCAGAGGCCATGTCTGCACTTTACTGAGGATATGTCAGCAGATCACTCTGAGGAGAAAAAATATGGTACTGATTATTTATTCTGTAAGATTTGGGAAAATTTTATCCTGTGCCTTGGTGTATCTTCATACTCAGGGTACTTTAACAGGAGATAACTAGAAACTTAATTTTATGTCAAAATAAGAGGCTTTCATGGATGTAGTCTAGGTCTTCAAATGTTCATTGATGACCTTTTCAGAACTGTGGATTTGTGCTTTAAGAGTACTGTGCCTGTAATACAAGAGTGAATTTGTTGAAAAAGTTTCACTAAGACATCACTATCAGGAAAGGAAATAGAAGAAATTGTTAAAAGGGTGAACAGTGAAATAAAACTACTGAAAAACTGTAGTGTAGGTGACCTACAGTCTTGGAAAACAATGAGTCTGTGGGACATTTACCTATTTAATGGTAATGCAAAGTTAGTGGGTAATTAATAAATTTTGCTAATGAAGTTCTCCACTGGAGAAAAAAAAAGCCAGAACACAAAAAACAAAGTGCAGGCTTTCTGGCCTTTTAATATTTTGCCACAATTAATTTGCTCTATGCATTTGTTACCCTTCGCTACAATACCTAAATAATTTCAGCCCCAAAGTTCTGACTTAGGTGAAATAAAATTCAGTCACTGAAATTGGAATTTCCAAGGCTATATTAAGATGTCAAATAAAAACTTATTGAAAAAATCTAGGAACTCATGAGTTCTCAAAAGTGCTTTTTTTTAAAAAAAAAGTATTTCTTCAAGTGATTTATTAAACATTTAAGGTACCAAAATTTAGCCAACTGCACTTGAAAATCCTCTAGCTACTTTAGTAAATTTTTTTTACCTCTTTGTTCTTTAGGTAATAAATATAATTTTTGTCTGGAGTAAGCAAATGGATATCTAAGAAAGCTGACAATTCTGGCACTCTACAAAGATGGTTAGAAGGTCTGTATGTTCAGATGATTTAATAATTAATATATTCTTAAGCAGAATACAAGATTTTGCATTTTTTCCTGCTGTGCTCATCCAGTCTCATTCTCCTCCTGCCACAGCAAAGATGGGAAGGCAGCACACTGTGATTTATGTAAGGTCAGTTAAGCAGAACTGAAGAATGTCCCCATGGGGATTTTCTGTTCTGTCATCAGTGCTCAGAGGCTTCAAACACAGCCGTGGACACCCTCCCCACTTTCTACTGCCATCCCACCAGGTTTGAATACAGGGTGAACCAGTGAACCTTCCTGACACTCCACTCAAAAGGATCTGTCTCTGCCCCTAAGAATTAGTAAATCAGCTTCTTACCTCTCGTGACACCAGATGTGTGGCTTGTGGGCTGGTCAGTACTGTAAAACAGAAATGGCAGTTCCCAAATTGCTGCTGCACAAAAGTCAAGTGTGACAACACGCAGGTGCCTTGAAAACAGATTTATAATGGACTCCCCTCCCGGGCAGGAGCACCGGAGGCAGCAGGAATGTGGTGGCACATTCGGCTGCCATCCCCTTCCTGCCAGCCTGCAGACCCCATCCTCTTACCTTGGAGCTTTCTGTGGAGCCAGGGCAGACGTGTTGCAGGGACATTTTATACGATCTCGCCTGCAGATGCTACAGATGCCTACTCTTTCTTCGGTCAAAAATATTTTGGCAAACCCTCTTTGGTAAAGCATTGTCTGGCAAACTGAACTAAGGGCATAATTGTCATTTGACATGACCAGATATAATTAGAAAATTTTGATGTCTTACTGGCTATATGAATACATCTCCTATAAACAATCTTCCAAGGGTGTTAAGGAGAGAATCTGGACTAGTCAAAGCACTTAAAGAACTTGGATTCAGGACTTATGGATTTTATTGCTGGCTTTCCCACCGACTCACTGCAGGACCTGGGGTGGATTGCTTGGTATGTCTGTGCTGCAGCTATCCCAGCTGTACAATAGATAAAACAGGATGTTAAAAGGTAAATTACCATTATTAAAACCTTCTGGCAGTTTTGTTGGTTTAACCCTGAAAGCAGAAGTGCAGATGCCTAAGAGGTGAGGAGGGTGACAGGCATAGCAGGATGGTCGGACAAACACTGCAGCAGGGAGAGGCTGGGTTCTACCTGGGCTTTTAAGTTGATGGCTCTGACAGATTTGAGGCAGCTTTAGGGGTTATGAGGAAGAGTGTGCACACACACACACACACACACACACAGAGGCACGTGTCTGTGTGCCTCTTTGCACATATTTCAGATTGCAAATACGTGGGAGATTCTCTAAGAACTGTTCATGTGAGCGCTGTGATGGGTTATATCTGCTGAGACTGCTGATCTGCAGGCTAGTGCCAGTGAGCAAGATGCTCCCTGCTTTTGCTGGCAATTTAACTTATCCTTAATCAATGCCTGTAACCCTAGGAAGAAGAATTGATTTGAAATGTCTTCCATCTGAAACCAGCACACGTACTTACAAATGGTAGAAAAATCCTCTTTTCAGTGATACCTGTACAAATAATTGGATGAATGCACTAACACATCATGTCAGCATGCAGTCCCAGATGCTCTGTACCTGATACATCCTCAGTCTAGCACGTCCATTTCATTACAAATATCTTGCACACTTAGTCCAAAACACCAGGGGTATACCAGAGCACTGGGGGTGGCAGACATGCCTGGACAATGCTGATGGAGAGAGGGGAAGGGGATTTACTGGTGGTACTGGAGAGAAACTGGTCTTGTTTTAGGAACAGAGCACAGTCATGTGAGCTGATTTAAATCCTGTCAGATTTAAACTGAGATACTTAACACCTTCTTTGCCTCAGTCATCAACAGAAAGAGTGGTTATCCTTAGGGCAACCAACCCCTTAAGCTGTTAGTCAGGGAAGGGGAGCAGAATGGGCTCCCTGCAATCCAGGAGGAATTAGTCAGCAACTTGCTGATCTTTGGCACTCACAAGTCTGTGAGGCCAGTCAGGATTCACCTGAGGCCACTGAGGGAACTGTGGGAAGCATTTGCCCAGCCAGTCTCCATCATTTATCACCAGTCCTGCCTAACCAGGACTTTCCTACAACCAGGTGTGAGAGACTGGAAAGATTGATGTCCTGAGACATTTTGGGATGCATGTGGCAGGGGAGAAGGGCAGGTCAGGCCCTGCCCTGGTGAGGCAGTGCACTTCCCCACACCCCACCCACCTAGAACCATGATTCTGTGATTCTATAGCTGAGAGTGCTGGGCTAGATCACCTGGCTTTGGGGGCATTGCCTTTCCAGTGGCCAACAACAAAGCCATTGTACTCAGAGAGCTCTTCTGGGTCTTTGCTGTTGTTCTGTGTAGGATGTGGACCCAGCTGTACAAGAGGCAGGAGTGAGGCACACAGCCAGGTAGCTCTGGGCAGGCAGCCAAGGGAAGATCTGGTTTGAATGGGGAGCAGTCTGTGAGTTGAGGTGTCTCCAGGTATTGACACTCACCAGTGATTTGGGGATTGAGTTTAGTGTCAGTAGGTCCCCATAGTCCAGTGGTAGAACATAAAACCTTTTTGGAAAATGGTCCAAATGTCAGAAGAGGGTTGTGGAGTAGAACACAGCAATTAAAGAGATTCTTTAATGCAGATGGCTTTTGAATATCTCTAAGGATGAAGATTTCACAATAGCTCTGGGAAGCTTGTGCCACTGTTCAGTCACCCTTACAGGAAAGTATTCCCAGATTTTCACAGGAAAATCTCTGTTTCAGATTGTGCCCATTGCCTCTTGTCACTGGGCACCACTAAAAAGGGCCTGGTTCCATCCTCTGTGCACCTCCAGGTATTTATATCCATGGATACAATTCACCTGATCATTCTCTTCTGCAGGCTGAACAGTCTCTGCTCTTTCAGTCTTCCCTTATGAGAGAGATGCTCCAGCCTCTCATTCATCTTACTGGCCCTTTTCTGGACCCTCTCCAGTAGCTCTGTATCTCTCATACTGGTGAGCTCAGCACTGGACCTCACTCCACACGTGGCCTCAGTGCTGAATTCAGGACAAGGATCACCTCCCTCTACCTGCTGCAACACTCCTAATGCAGACACCATTCAGCTTCTTCACAGAAAGGACACATTGTTGGCTCACGTTCAGCTTGCTGTCCCCCAGAACCCCCAGGTTCTTTTTTTGCAAAGCTGCTTTTCACCTGGTCAGCACCCAGCACATATGAGGAAGAGTCTGTCTGGACCAGTGGTGCCTGAGCTTGCTCCTCTCCAGGTTCAGGGCTTTGTGTTATTGGGTCCCAGATTCACCTCAGGGTTTTGCCTCACCCGTACTCAGCTGCACGCTGTCCTTAACACAGAAAACACGAAATGTTAAATGGGCCTGGCAATTGTAGAATCACTGAGACTCAAATCTTACCACCACGTTTATCTGTATTGCTAGTTAAGTTATAAAAAGAAGACAAAATGTTAAAACATCAACTACTTTCACTTGAAAGCTCTAAATTCGTACCCATTTCCTTTTGTCCTCTTTTGCATTAACGAAATAAGACACAGAAAACAGGAACTTCTCTTTCAGTGTTTTGAGCTGGTTTTTTTAAATATCTTTTTGAAGGAAATTAGGGCTAAAGCAATGGCAGCTCTAAGAGCATGTGTTGTGAATACAGGTAGTGTATGAACTCTCAGTCAATGTCTACAAGGGAAAGACACTACATTTGTGGAGGCTGGAAGAGGAGACAGGAGCAAGTGCAAAAAAATGGTTGGGCCAATAACCCAGCATTCCATGTCGTAGTGTATGACAGAATGCTCATGAAAAGTGAAGTGTTTAGTCAGCTGTCATGAGCATCCATGGAAAGCAATCTAAGCTACTGAGCATCTGCTTTGGATTTGGTTTAATTTGTACAGCTCTGCTGTTTCACCAAGGTATTGGTGAAACACTGGTATACCAGTGTGGTGAACCGAAGTAGTCTCTAATCTGAAATGGATAATTCAGATTTTACTGTGGTTTCACTCTCTAGATACCAAAAAATTTACTTCAGGGGAAACTTTGCCATGTTTCCTCTATCCAGGTACAGCAAGGAGAAATCTGTCCAGGAAGGAATCCGTTGAAAGAAGTGCAAGCACCTCAAAGAAAAAAAAAATACAATGTTTCCTGGGAACCTTTAATATTCTGTCAATTCTATTTCCATCTCTGCAGGGTGAACTTGACTGGGACCAGAAGCAAACCACAGCAGAGATAAATGGGAAGAGGCAGGCAGAAGCCATCTCTGGATACAGACTGTGCTGCACAGCAATGCAGTGTCGTCAAGGTGCACATTCCCCACGGAGGAGAAAGGATTCAGTGGTGCTGAAAATAGATCCTTCTTGAGACAGTGATCAGACAGCTGCCCTTTCTGCCAGGGCCTAAGATGTGTATTTTGTTCACTCCATCCCAGCAGTGAACTGAGAGATAAGGAGTGACAAGGCACTTTTTATCCAGGCAGCAGCCAGGCTGGGGAGGGCAAGGGGAAGTTCCTGCAGGTGCTGTGTGTTGGCCACTGGGAACCTCCCCCTGCTGCCTGCTCAGACTCATCGAGCTTATGAACTGGAAACACAAGGATGGCCTGTAAGGGTGGAGGTTTTGCAGTAGGACAAGGAATTTCTGTGTAGTTTTTAGCCCTGGGACCTTCCCTCAGGATGTATGCTCTGTGATTCCCTGAGACAGAAGGCCCTCCAAGGTGGTCCCTCTGGCTGGGGAAGTGTCCAGGAGTTCCCTCTGGCTGGGGAAGTGTCCAGGAGTTCCCTCTGGCTGGGGATGTGGCCAGGTGTCCCCTCTGGCTGGGGATGGGTCCAGGTGGCCACTCCTGGGCAGCTGAAGCCGTGGCCATCAGTGAAATCTTTGATTTCACTTCATTCAATTAAAGTTAATTCCATGCCACTTGCCAAAGCATATCCCTCCAGAACACCAAATCCATAATACTGCTTCTCGTGAACATCAGCTGAAATGTCCTCAGCAGCAGCAGCAGGCTTTGGTTCCTTTCAGTCCTTGAAGAGCAGTGTGGCCTGCAGGCAGAATCAGAGATCTGTGGAGCCCATTGGGACAGCAAAATGCCTCTCATTGCATCAGGAAGGAGCTCCTCCAGGTAAGGAGCACCAGGGCAGGCAAAGTACAGGAGATTCTTCTCATTACCACAGGATGGAAATATTCTCAGTGGTAACTGTATGCTGGTAAGCATTTCTCCAGGTCCATCACAGGAATTGAGGGGTACAGTTCAAACTTTTTTTTCATTTTGTGTTGCCAGAAATACGTGTATGATACAGCCCTAACCACCTCTGTGGGTTATTTCTGACAATAATATCACATTGAATGAAATAAGATTGCATGACATCCCTGCCCATGTCAGGGAGATTGGATTAGGTGAGATTTAAAGGTCTCCTCAACCCAAACCCTGCTGTGATCTGTGTGACTCTCTGCATGGCTGTACTGGGTGAGCCCAAAGGAACAGGCAGACTCTCACACCCAAGACATTTGTCATCATCCCACTCTCCCCAGACACCCAGACTCTGCCTGAAGTTCCACCCAGGTGGTGAAGCCTTCTAGACAACAAACCACCTCAAAATGGTGAAAAATGTCATGTGAATGGAGCAAAAGTCAATTAACTTACACATGGGAAGCTGTACTGAAAACAACATGTTCTGTGTGTCCCTGCCAGTAATAGGAGACAGAAGCACAAGGACATTCCTGCTATCCCTATATGAAGCCTAAGAAGCCTTTGGCCTTCTCAGGTCTCAGTGACCTATTTGTAGCCCCACGTGGAGCCTGTAATGGTCATGGGATAGAGCAGATATCCTCCTCAACAGGGATCCCCTTGCACACCCTGCTAGCGAGCCCTGGGAGGCTGGACAGAGCTCAGAGATGCTCAGCTTCTGCTCCAGTAGGAAACCTCCCAGTGTGGGTCGAGGGTCTGGAGAGCAGGCTCAGGAGCCTACACAGACAGCAGTGTCTCCTTGTGCCTGGGGACAGGTCACTGCAGCTCCTCCTCAGGTTATTGGGGTCCCTGATGCCCTGGCAAGGAATTGAGAAGTGCTCAGGGCCGTGGGGGGCACCAGGAATGAGCAGGATCTGCATGGATGTGCTGCTCCTGCAAGCACACAATACAGCTAAGCTGAAAGGAAGTCAGTCCTGCCTGTGATGGGTCACTCCTGGTGATTACTCTGCCCTACTTCAACCAAATCAACTTGCTGGGTGACTGGTGCCCAGACCCTGATAAAGTGTGGTAGATATTCCATAATGCACAATCTACATACGTCTGTTCATTGTTCACATACACATCTGATGTGTTATCAACTGTCTCTGAATGCAGTGTCACACAGGGAACAGACTTGGTGACAAGCAGGCATGCTTCTCAAGTTGGCTTCCTCTCAATGACAGCAGCTGAGACACCAGAGTGGCACAGCCCAGCCCACAGAGCAGTGGGGACACAGGTAAAGCAGCAAACCTTCATTTGGGGCTGAGAACTCTCTGATGAGTATCAGAGTTGTGCTGTTAACCAGACTCCTCATGTTCCCAGCAAACAGCAGCGGAAGAGCTGGCCTAGGAGGTGACATTCAGGATGTCCTTTCTGTCACCCACCACAGCAGCTGAGGAGCTCCTGTTACAGAGCAGGGGAGTGGGGTGGGCAGGCTAAGACGCCTCCGGGTAAGACAAAGTCAAAAGATGGCAAGTGGCAAAAGGGGGAGGGAAGGAGAACTAGGATTAGGTGCATAATATTAGCACAAGCAGCAACTGTATCCTAAAAAAGGCAGCAATGAGGTGGTATCTTCCTTGGTTGGCACTCATTTGGGACAGATGCACAAATCCTACTTCTGGGCAGATTTCAGTGCTGTAAATGGAAATAAACTGGTATGGAATTTCTGTAAATCTTCTGTAAAAGTAGGCTTTTCAAGACTAAGACAACCCAGTGGATTATTAGTGAATTTTCTGAGTGACACTCACTCAGAAAGTAGCCTACAGGATACACAGCAGAATTTTCTAGTGACATTTCTGAACTAACTTGTTCTTGCAGAAAAGTTCCTTTTGCACGCTTAGCACATTTATCAACGGTTTCCCTATTTTGCATTGGAAGACAGATTCCCTTATGGGTCAGGCTAAACATTTCTTTAATTGCTCTCTGCATTCATCTCATGTGCCAAGGGAAGAATACAAGTCCCTGCTGCTCCTGAAGGGCAAATCAGTTGTGCAAAGCAGAACACCTCCAGGATTTTTTCCTTGGATGATCCAACATAAAACATACACCACAGGGTGAGTTCAAAAAAGTGACAAACCCTGTGGGGTGGGCCACAGCAGCACTTCAAAACTGGGACCACTCTGCACCACTCCCATGCACTTTCCCTCTGCTGGAGAGAAAAGCAGCTCCTGAGGCTGCTGGACCCCAAGCCGAGCTGCCCTGCCTGGGGAGCTGAGGTCTGGCCATGCTGGGGGCTTCCAGGCTCCACCTGTGAGTAGCCCTTGAATTCTTCAGCCCTCTGGGAGGGTCTGGATTTTCACTCTGTCCTCCCAGTACAGCTTGTGTTCCCAGGTTTGGGAAATGCTGCCTGAGGGTTTGCAGACAGCTCTGCTCAGCACTGTGCCTGGGCACGAGTGACAAGCCTTGTGTCTTCTCAGCAGTAATGAAACAACAGAATAAATACAGCAAATGATTTCTTCAAAACTAAAATGAGGCTTTAAAAAGAATTTCAGAGGTGGGGTATGAGTTAGTAGTTTGTAGATTATCATTGCAGTGTTTCCCAGCAGTTCCCCTCAGATTTCTCCTGACCTTTCATCCCCAGACCTGTTCTGCATTGCCATTTCTTCCACCCCCACATCCTCTACTGTCTTATCATTTATTTCTTTTCCTTGCACACATCCATCTTACTTTCCTCCTCCCAGACCCTTTCTGAACTGCTCAACACTGTTTCAACCCCACCTCAGTTCTGTGGTTACTCTTCCATACTGTCTCTTACCATTTTTTTTCCTGCAAGAGTCACAATATATCCACTTCAGCCGCTCACACCTACAGCGTTGGGGCCCAGCTCTGTTTGATCTGAACATGTTCAACAGTGCTCCTGCTCCCCTTGGCTAAGAGAGGGGACAAGACTTTCTGCAATGCTGCTGTTTTGGAGCAAGCCCTGCCTCTGCTTTCCTCAACATTCATTAACTGAGGCCTCTTGCTGATCTGCAAAGCAAAAGATGGTCTTCTGGGACTACAGGCATTGTCTTAATTTGTTGATTTACAAGAGAGGGGTTGCCCCATCCACCTCAAAGAACCCTGACTGACTGCTGGCAGTACCTGGGCACTGTGTGCTGCCCATGGGACAGGGAATGGCCACGGTCACGGTGCTGGGCCCCATTCTGATGTTTAACCTTTCAGCTGGCAATGGAGCTGTGCTGCAGCGAGTCTCTCTGGGGTAAGAAGAGCAGCTGCTGCCTTGGGACACAGCACACGTGTCCAGCTCCTCCACGGCAGCACGTTGCACGGCGACACAGAAGGCAGCCTACCCGCCCAGGAATGTCTTCAGGCACTATTAGTGGAAGCAAATCATCCCCACAAACAGGCACGACCCCACACAGGAGTCTTAGGAGAGCAGGGCTATTTTGGGGTTTTGGCACTGAGGATGAAATGAGACACGTAATGGGCTGATCCTCCTGGTAGGAGCCTCCTCCAGAGCTCCTTTCAGCCTTGTCCCCTCCTCCAGCAATGGCTCTTGTGAAGGCTGAGGGGCAGTTTGGTGTGGCCTTGGAGCACAGGAGAGGGCAGAAGGAGCTGTGAGTGTGCTGGGGGGGGCAGGGCCAGCCCTGAGTGCCATCAGCAGTGCCCAGCTGTGCTGAGGGCAGGTCCTGCCTGAGGGTGTGCACCTGTCCCTGAGCTCAGGGCATGGGACTGCCTGCTTTATTCTCAACCACACCCATGAGAGTGAGAGAGATACCAGAGAGTATTGTAAGGCAAACAACTTGCTGAAAGCATGCACTGAAACACAAATCCTTTGCATCCAGGAGGGTATTTACTTCGTTCCACCTGAAGCTCTCCATTTATGAGCACCAGGAATTTTGAGAGGCCTGTTTTCCCAGCCATCACAAATTCCCTCCCCAACTTACTCCCATCCTTTTAACATCCTCCTTCTTTGATGTGGATATCTTTCATTCCACTTTTTCTATGTCTCATTTATTTCTGTTTAATTTACTTTGCTTTGTGAAAAGTTGCAGATTAAACTGTGTGAGGAAAAAATCACTATTTTCCCAGAAGAGTTTTCTGGCTGGATCAGGCAGCCAAGTTGGTCTCCCTTGTGACTCCATATTCAGCTGGACTGATTCACAGCTGCAATGTTAGCAGGCAGGAACAAGTGGCCAGGGGAGTGAGTGTGTATTGGGTGATTTATAAAGTGCTGCCACTAAATGCAATCCCACACCCTTGGGGGTCAGTCTCATGCTAGCTCCTGTAAGGCCACTTGGCACAGTCACAGCCTTTTAAGCCATTCCCATGCACATCCAGCACTGCTGCAGACAAATATCAGCTCAGCCAGCAGACAAGAGCCACAACTCCTCATGCATGGGCAAGTTATCTTTCCAGCAGGCTAATAAGTTACCCTCCTAAGTCTGGCTTTGCCAGCACCTCTGTGCTTGTTGGGCATCTCCTGTGTCTGTCAGGACACAGTACAGTGGGTGTGGGCACTGTGCACAGCCCCCCCGTGGCTGCTCACTTCAAGTTCAGGTTGGTGATAAAATCAGTCTTTACCCCCCATTTGGTGCCATATGCTGTGGTTCAGTTTCCTGTGGTTCAGCTTTCCTGGTGATGACAGAACCAGGGCCTCAGCACGTGGTCTGTGGTGTGGCAGGCTCTGTGGCTGGGATGTTGCACAGGGCTGTGTGCCTCTCTGAGGATCCCCAGCACTGCAGTGCTCACTCTTGTGCTGCCCTGGACCATCATGGCTCAGCACAGGCCAAGCTTCCTTGCAGAAGCTCGAGCTGAGAGGCTTTGTGCCCCATGCATTTCTTTCAATCTGTTTTCTTTCTCACCGTATGCAATTGGAAGCACAGGCTTTCCATGGAGCTCCATTGCCACCAGCAGGCCCCGAGCCCAGACCTGCCCTCGTGCCCTCAGGATCCTCCCCTCCAAACCAGCCAGACGCACATGCATGGTGTGTTATACCAACACAGGCACCAAAACCCTGGACAGAGTCAGCCTGGGGACTCCAGGTGCCAGGTGGGAAAGCCAGGCTCTGGCACCTGCCATTCAGCCAACCCCGTTGTGGGTCAGAGACAACACAAACCAAAAGTGAATTCCACTTTATGAAATGGGAAAGAGCTGCACTGCCAGCAGAAAGGAGCTGGTGCAGTCAAGGTAGGGATTATCCTGCTAAAGCTCATCCATGCAGAGCCTTGCAGGGGCTGCTGGGGCTGCTGTGCTCTGCCCACTGTGCTTGGAGTTTCAAGGAACCAGGGGCTGTGTAGCTGGGGCAAGAGCAAACAGCAAACTTTGTACGAAAAGTGGGCAAGAGGGCTGGGAGGATTACATGACAATGCCATGTTGGTGCCTGGATACTCTGGAATGAATAATGACAGGCTGGTAAGGGTTACCAGACTTGCCTAGCAGTTCGGAATTTTATGTTGATTTTGAACGGCTACTCCTAAACAAGTTACAAGTGTTTTTCTGCAAGTTCATGAAGTAGAGTATGCATTGAGTAACCAGTCATTTGACATGGTGGGCTAGGGTCAGTGACATGTCCTAGGAGCACAGCAGGACTTTGGATTGCATCCTGAAGCAGAGCACTGCATCATGAGCTGCTGAGATCAAGGTGCAGCTGGTCTCCTGAGAATGTGCTGGTTCCAGGCTGAAACAGAATTCATCCCTTGGGGAAGGAAAAAGCCTGTCAAACCTCTAGGTTTTAAACTCAGGGTAAAATTGGTCAAACTGATCACAGAAGGAGTAAGACTCAAACCCTCAGCTTTGACTAAACTTAGTAACAAAATGAGACTCTCATTTAAACACTCACATTTGGAGCATCTGAAGTTGCAGGTATCTATTTTATTGACACTGGTACAGCAGCAGCGACAGAACATGTTTGTGTTCCTAAACAAAGGGCAAATTTCTTCTACATCCGGAGAGATACTTGTGGAAGTTCTAGTTACCCCAGAGGAAGCTCATTTTTCAGTTCCTGATACCAGCTAGAAAGGAGAGGCTTTGTTTAGTCTACACATGCCAAGATGAGTCCTTTGATCCCTAAAATCATCCATCTCAGTGCACCATCCAGCTAGGATGTGCAAGTGGAGCCCAATGCAGGGATGTCTGGAACCATTAAAACCACTGTGTGAGGTGATCATATGCAGGTAGCACCAGGATGGCCACCATCCACAGCTGAAGTGTAGAGAAAAGATTAATTCCATTGTTTCACTGACAAAATGAGGGCACTGCTAAGCAATTCCATCTTAAGAGGAGCCTAAGCCTTGCATTACAGGCCTGGAGCAGGCACAGTCTGTCACCAGCCTGTGTTTTAGAATCTCTGAACTTCTTATCTCCCTTCCCCCCTTACAACGAGGCCCCAGTCTTGTGGGAAGAAAGCTTTCAAGTCTTTGCCGACATTCTGTTACCTGCTTTCAGAAAATTCTGTTTCTTCTTTAGCACACAGAAAACAAACCAAAGCCAACACGTGATAAAAACGTGCCAAAAAAAAAATCTGCGAAGGAGATATGTGAATTCTCTCCCAGAATGAGTATTTTCTAACATCTCCCAGGTGCAAGGGAGTATCAGGCATCTCAAAGCACTATCTAAACCTACAGGATATTGCAGAGAGTGGTCCACAGTCAGTCTGTTCAACCAGCCTTCACCCAGGGATATCCAATAGAAGATACCTGAAATCTTGCCTCTGTCTGGGCTTCCAATTCAATGACAGATTGAGCATTCCCTCTATAAGGTTATCCTATGTCTAGAGACTTTGCTCAGGAACCTGGACTCAATCATCCTAGTGCATCCCCCGGGCTGTTGGCAAGATAGCCTGGCAAGCACTGAGCCAAAGCCTTTTACTGGTGCACAGCTGTAGGTGAGGGTGGGAGGGCTCTGCAGAGGGACTTGGACGGGTCAGATTGATGGGTCAGATCAAACAATGTGAGGTTCAACAAGACCAAGTGTCAGCATTGGTCACAACAACCACCTACAGCAGGGGCTACAGGCTGGGACAGAGTGGCCAGGCAGAAAGGGACCTGCAGGTGCTGGTGACAGCTGACTGAACCTGAGCCAGCAGTGTGCCCATGCGGCCAAGAAGGCCAATGGCACTTGGCCTGGATCAGGAATGGTGTGGCCAGCAGGAGCAGGGCAGTGATTCCTCCCCTGTGCTCAGCATTGGTGAGGCCGCACCGTGAGTGCTGTGTCCAGTTCTGCGCCCCGTGGATTAGGAAGGATGTGGAGATGCCGCAGTGTGCCCAGAGAAGGGCAACAAGGCTGGTGAGGGGTCTGGAACGCAAGTCCTGTGAGAAGCAGCTGAGAGAGCCGGGGTTGTTTATCCTGGAGAAGAGGAGGCTCAGGGGAGACCTCATCACTCTCTACAAGTCCCTGGCAGGAGGGTGCAGCCAGGCGGGGTCGGGCTCTGCTCCCAGGGAACAGCGACAGGACAGGAGGACACAGCCTTAAGCTGTGCCAGGGGAAGTTTAGGTTGGACATCAGGAAGAAATTCTTCACTGAAAGAGTGGTTGGGCTTTGGAATGGGCTGCTCAGGGAGGTGGTGGAGTCACCGTCCCTGGAGGTGTTTAAGAAAAGCCTGGATGTGGCACTCAGTGCCGTGGTTTAGTTGACAAGGTGGTGTTAGGTCACAGGTTGGACTCGGTGATCTCAAAGGTCTTTTCCAGCCAGGTTAATTCTGTGACTGTGTGTGATTCTGTGACTCACTGAAAGCTGCAGGCCAGCCTCTGGAAGAACCAACACTGTTGAGTCTCAGACCAGATCCTTTGGGAGAAAGCAGATTCTCCATAGGGTCTCTTCTAGCATGAAAACGCTTTATGAGAAGGAGGATGCTCAGAAGGCAGCCTGAGGCCAAAGTTCTCCATTTCCTGGATACATGCTCTAGACACTCGTTATTCTTCCAAAACATGGACTGAGCGTATTTTACCTCCAACCACAAACTAAGCTAGATTAGTGCAGCCAAAAGGCATTACACCTGCTAAGATCACACTAGGAAAGGCAGCTCTAGATCTTTTGCCACTCTTGAGTTAGAGATAGACAACTGCCCAGGAAGTTCAAATAAGGACACAGCTTCTGTTCTTTTCTCAATCAGAATGCTAGTTCTGCCTGAGCTCAGAGAAGGGTTGTTCTAGAAATGTTCAGAGTTAGGTTGCCTCTCATTATTTTCACTTTATGAGGCAACTCCTTAAATCTGAAATGAATGTGATGGAACTGGCCAGAAGACTCATGCTCAGCACCAGAGCCTGAAATGCCAGAGTCACAGAATCACAGTTCACAGAATGGGTGAGCTGGAAGGGACCTTCAAAGGTCATCTGGTGCAAAACCCCTGCCATGGGCAGGGACACCTTTCACTAGACAAAGTTGCTCAGAGTCCCATCCAACCAGACCCTCAACATTTCCAATGGTGGGGATCCACAACTTCTCTGGGCAACCTGTGCCAGTGTCTCACCCACTCTCATTACACATTTTTCTTCCTTATGGTTAACATAAACATACCCTGTTTCAGTTTAAAACCATCACTCCTTGCCCTGCCACTAAAAGTCCTTGCCAGGAGACTTTCTTATGAGACCCATTGAAGGGGGCCAGAATAAAGTCTGCTCAGAGCCTTCTCTTCCTCAGGCTGAACAACCCCAACCCACTCAGCCTGTCTTTCAAAGCCCCTTCCTTCCAGAGCTGTCCTTTCCAAACGATGCCTGTACCACTGGCGAGGCACAAATCTGCTGCTAGACTCATTTGAGCAAAGAGCACACCTGCAGCAAAGCCTTACCTTTGTAGCAGAGTCTTCTCGGGGCTTAGCTCTGAGTTGATTTACTTGGCCCTCAGCAGTATCTGCCTTTTCCAGGGCCTCACCTATCCTATGCAGTGTATTTCTCAGTTTGCAGAGATCAGTAGTGGCTTGCTCAGCCTAAAATTGCAAAACAAAATTTTAAAACTGGCATCTGGCAACATGCTGGGGCACAGATCCAATTTTTAAACTGACAGTCCTATGAACTGGTAAATAAGAATTTGTTTGGCTTTAGTGACTCACAGCTTCCTCAGCTTGTCTTCTGTAGGATTTGATTTTCACCTGCAGTTCCTCTATCAGATCTTGCAACCTATGCATGTTCTTCTTTTGCTCTTCACACTGTGGAAAGAGAATGTGGAATTTTATGTCCTTGGGAGACAAAACATCAGAATTGCTTTCTATTTTTTACCCACCTGAGAAGTGAGCACTTTCAAACTCTGTTCATATTTGCAGTTGTTTTTTATAGCCTCTGAGGATTGTTTACGTTCTTCTTTCAGTTTAGCTTCTAATTCTTGGATCTGGTGAATTAATCAACAATTGGCTTAAGGCCTCACACTGGACTTGGAGAAGAAAGATGTTTCTGACACCAGTGTTCAGTGCTGGTACCCACCCTGGTGTCCAGCTTCTGGATCTGCTTCTTCCCTCCCTTCAGTGCCAGCTGCTCAGTCTCTTCCAGACGGTGCTGCAGGCCCTTCACTGTCTGGTCCAGGTTCTTTTTTGTCCTCTCCAGGTGGGCACTGGTGTCCCGCTCCTTCTTCAGCTTTTCTGCCATCCTGGCTGCCTTGGAAGGGAGATGACACAAGAAACTGGAAGAATGTGAAAGAACAGCACATACTGTGCACCAGTGGAGGATTAACTCCTGTGTCCTGCTGACCATTCCTGCCACCCCATTCCCTATTTTGCTTGGGTTTTTTTTCCATGACATGATAATGGCAAAAACATGACAGGAAATAATAGTGAAAAGGATAGGAAAAGTCTGCCTTACTGCACACAGGGCTGCCTTAATGCACACAGAGCTGGAGTGACAGAAAGGGTAAATGCTCTGCCCCACTGCAGGGTCCCACTGTGACCTCACTAACTGCTGCTGCCAGGGGGGAAACAGCCACAGCAACAGTGGAACCTGGGTACAGGACATGGAACAGCCAAAGATTCTGTGCTCAACACAGCTGGGCTGTGCTCAGTGCTGTGCTTTAGTGCTTGCCCTGCTACTGTCACAGCCTCCTGGAGGGTAGTGCCACAAAGGCACAAAATAGTTTAAAATAATCTGTGTCATTTAAGACAAACTAAGATTTCTTTTTCTCTCCAACCTTGGATTCCTGCACAGTATAATTAAGCACTTCGGTGAAATTTTGAGTGGCATTAAAATTAATGTTATAATTATAATTAATGTAGAATTCAACAAATTGCTTTGGCAGCAAAATATCTGAAAAGGTCTAAATTGAAAAATGTGACCACTAGAAGTTTCATATAAATATCTATGTATGTATAATTCATTGTAATGTTTTCTTTCTCTTTTATTCAAACAGAATAGAAATCATTAGAACACAACCTGAGGAAGAGCTTCTTTCCACGGAGGGTGGCAGAGCATGGAACAGCTGCCCAGGGAGGGCATGGAATCTCCCTCTGGAGACATTCCAAACCCACCTGGACACATTCCTGTGTCACCTGCTGCAGGTGACCCTTCCTGGACAGAGAGGTTGGAGTAGATGATCTCCAGAGGTCTCTTACAATCCTAATGATTCTGAGATTTCTTTTTTTTTTTTTCCTTTTAATGAGCAAGTTGAAAAGTTTTCTTTCTATTTTAATTCCACATAATGTGTCTAAGATTTTGGTTTGATCCTCTGCATCAAAAATCAGTAGCAGATTGAGTCCCATGACACACCAGTCCTATTGCCTGGCTGAGCTTCACAGGTCCTGCATGGGAGGATTTAGCACCAGTTTTGAATGGAAATGTACAATTCTCATTTAAAAAGTTGTTACACAGGATTTTGCAGAAATAAAGATTCCGATACCTTAGCCACTTTACTGGTTTCAATACTGCAGGATTTCTTCATGTATTAAGTTTTCATGCAGCACTGAAGAAAGTTATTTTGTTTTCGACTGACTAAATGTAGGTTTAGTTCTTTACGATGGCAACAGCCCCATCTGTCAGCAGGACATGTTTCCTGTTGCTCTAATCCTCCTCTGACACAAAGCCTTTTAACCAGGCCCACACACTGGTTCCTTGCCTGACATGTGACAAGAGTATTTACATTAACTCCCAGCAGCAATGCCACTGGAAGCCTTGAAAATTCAAAGTGAAAACCACAGTAACATCCTCACATCTGCCATTGCCTTCTTAGCTCTTTCTTCAGCACTTTTCGCTTCATTAGTAACATCCTCTATCTCTGTTTGGAGTTGTGCCATATCAGTTTCAAGCTTCTTCTTTGTGTTAAAAAGGCTGGTGTTCTATGAAGGGGAAAGAGAGAGGCTTTGAGTGCCTGTCTTTGGTCTCTTACACATAGAGACCATCAATTACCATTCACCCTTCCTCCACCAATCTCTGGACCCCAAAATACATCAGTCTTGGCAAAGGAAACTACCTGGGTATGGAGGAGCTGCACACGTTCACTGGCATCCATTAATTCCTGCTCAGCCACTTTCCTCGACCGTTCTGTCTGCTCCAGGGCTGCCCGGAGCTCCTCAACTTCAGCCTGCAGCAGGTTTGCTCTGCGCTCCACCATGGCCACCTGCTCCTTCAGGTCCTCCTGTGACCTGAGAGCATCATCCAGATGGATCTGGGTGTCCTGTATTTGAAGAGCCAGTTTTGTCCTAATGAATGTCTCGATTACTGTGCTTAAAAAAGAAACCAACTAGAAGGTAAAGCAAAACCTTGAGAGCTCCCTGGATGCTGTGCAGGTTCTTCTGTGCCTCTGCAGCCTGGCGGTTGGCATGGCTCAGCTGGATCTGCATTTCATTCAGGTCTCCCTCCATCTTCTTCTTCAGCCTCAGGGCTTCATTCCTGCTCCTGACCTCAGCATCCAAAACACCCTGCATTGTCTCCACAATCCTCTCCTGGTTCTTTTTTAGCTGGTTGATCTCCTCATCCTTGTCAGCAATCTTTCTGCTGATTTCTGACTTTATCTGAGTCAGTTCTTGGTTGACACCAAGGATTTTGACTTCTTCGTGCTCAAGAGCTGCCTTTAAAAGGAAAAGGGGAAAAAACAAAGATGAAGGTAACATTTCAAAGAACATGATTATTGAGGTGGTACTCAGTGACTTCACAGAACTTCCTAAAGTGTGTGGCAATCAACCTTGCACACAGCTACTGCCAGAAAAGGGAACAGAAAACTGCTCAGCATGCTCTTTACTATTTACAGTAGTATTTAAATTAACTCACCTCTGCCTCCTCCAGAGCTAATCGCAGACCATTTTTTTCTATTTCAGCTTGCTTTTTGGCTTTCTCAAGGTCTCTGATCATTTTGCCATTTGCAGTAATTTGCTCTGTGAGATCAGCTGCTTCCTCTGTGAGAGAAGAAAGGCATCAACCAGAGGAGCTGAACTCTATGCTTTGTTGCTGCATTCAGCACCTTTTGCACACATAAATATGTATACACAAACGTACATGTGTACACAATGGTACACATGTTTGTAAATATGTACAGATAAAACCAGACACAATCAACTGATGCAGGCCAAGTGGGGCCTCAGTGTGGTTTCACAGCCCTCCTCACAGAGAGCCTGGAAGAGCCCTGCATGTGTTACATCTACAGATAGGCCATCAGGGTCTAAAACTCCAGGTCCTGTCTTTGTGTTCAGCACATCTGTAAAACTCACTTTCATGAGCTGCTCAGTGTCCCACGGTCACTACCTTTGCCTGGGAATGGTACCTCAGCAGATGAGAGAGCCAGGACATTGTTTTATTGGCTTAATCACTTTACAAACATGCTGGACAGCTTTTGGTAAGACACTGCTGTTGTGCATTCAGATGGAGAGCGCAGGAAGGACAGAGTGCTGTCACTTGGTGCCCTCCTGCAGACACGAGAGCTCCTGGAGTGCACCTTGCTGTGGTTGGCCTGTGAAAGCTGATGGGAAACCAGAGCCAAGCACGTACGCTGGAGAGCGGAGTTCCCCCGTTTCATTGTCTCAAGCTGATCTAAGGTTTCCTCATAGGCATTTTTCACTTTGAAAAGCTGTGTGTTCAGCGAGCCTGTTTCCTTGGAGAGAGCTTCCCGCTCCAGCTGGCTCTCCTCATACTTCCCCTTCCATTCTGCCATGACCTGGAAGACATCATAGAACCATAAAATGCTTTGGTTTGGAAGGGACATCAAAGATCACCCAGTTCCAAATCCTCTGCCATGGCCAGGGACACCTTCCACTATCCCAGGCTGCTCCAAGCCCTGTCCAACCTGGCCTTGGGATACTTGCAGGGATGGGGCAGCCACAGCTGCTCTGGGCACCCTGTTCTGGGGTCTCCACACCCTCACAGGGAACAACTTCATCCTAATATCCAATCTAAACCTAGTCTCTGTGAGTGTGAAGCCATTCCCCCTTGTCCTGTCACTCCAGGCCCATGTAAACAGTTTCTCTCCATCTTTCTTGTAGCTCCCTTCAGGCACTGGAAGGCCACAATTAGGTCACCCTGAAGCTTCTCTTCTCTAGGCTGAACAATCCCAATTCTCTCAGCCTTTTCTCATAGGACAGGCTATTATCTTTCATTTTCTGCTGGTACTGAAAATGTTATTTTATCTGTGACTACATTTTGTGCTAGATAAATAATACAGTCTCTGAAACCAGGACAAATTCCTACTGCCATGCCCTAGTGGCTCTGGTTAGATTGACCTTGACTTCAGCATTGACTCATGTACAGAGTGTTAGTTGGGCTCTCTGGAAGGCTACACTTGGAAGATACTGTGCTCATTTATGACCTTATCAAAATTCTTCTGTTTTCTGTCAAGGGCAGCTGCTGATGTGTTTGCTCTCTCTATGTCCAGTGCCAGATCCTCCACTTCCCTCTGCAGCTTAAACTTCAACTTCTCCAAGGAGGCACACTTGGAATTCAGCGTGTCTGCCTGCTGCCCTGCTTCCTGGAGACGCTGAGAGAGCTTTTTCCTTAAAGCACATACATAAAACAATCATACGATTAAAATAATCATTGCATTATGTGTCTCATTCTAATTGAGACTACACCCAAACCCCCCAAAAAATAATTCAGGTCAGGCTACTAAAAGGGGGTCTATGTTCTGCCCGATATACAACTGGACAGCTCATCTCATCCATGCCGTACTTGGCCTCCTCGAGCTCCTCCGTGCGCTGAATCGCGTCCGTCTCGTATTTGGTTCTCCACTGGGCCACTTCACTGTTGGCCTTGGACAGGGCTCGCTGCAGCTCCCCCTTGGCCTCCTGCTCCTCCTCATATTGTTCCCGGAGCAAGTCACAGTCGTGGCGAGCGGACTGCAGGGCGTGGGCCAGGGCGTTCTTGGCCTGTGGGGACATTGGGTTGGCTAACTTGAATACTTATCTCAAAATGCCTCGTGACTGTCAACTTGGAATGAAACTCTAATTGGGCACATGGAGAGCTTGGAACTGGTGAAGGCCTCATTGACAGATTCTGGAGGATCAGGACACGTTAGTGACAGCTCCTCAAGGGACAGTAATCTGTTGTTTGTGTAAATGTGTGGCTGAATTGTGCACTCTTGGCCTAAAAATTGCCCACAATATCATGTATTTCTGTTAGCTGTGACCAGCAGGAGACCTCATGACCTTGCACACCTGAAATATGATCACTGCAGGGTGGGCAGAAGACATAGGGCTGGGGCTTTGTAAGTGTTCAGGAAGCTGCCTTTACCTGTCACCAACTCTACCACTAGAAAAGACCAAAAGTGATGCTTTCACCCTGGCATATGCTGTAACTTGTCTTCCCTGTGGCTACAGAAGCTATAGAAATCATATAGACCATGGCTTTGAAATTCAAAAACATGAAAAAATTCACCATGCTAAATCAATTTTCAGCATGCCAGAGTAAAAAACATGAAAAAATTCACCAAGTTAAATCAACTTTCAGCATGCCAGAGTAAAAAACATGAAAAAATTCACCAAGTTAAATCAACTTTCAGCATGCCAGAGCCATCCTTTGCAAAGAACTCACTGCACACAGTGCTTACTGTACACATCCTTCCCCAGACTAATTTTACTGTGTTAGACTATAGGAATCTAATATTTACAAACTCCCAAAAGTGTTTTTCAAGTTATCTGAGACCCTGATACATTTTGAAGCCTTATCAGGTGCTCAGTAGTTCAAACTACCTTGATCTCTTCCTCCAGCTGCCTCTTGAGCTCTTCCATTTGCTGTGTAAGTGCCTGCTTGCTTCTGGACAGCTGCAGCCTTGTGGTGTCTTTCTCTTTGAGTTGACGGCTTAGTTCACCTATGACAAGAGAGGGCAAGTTCTCAATACTGTCCAGATTAAGCGTCCTGAAAACACTCATATATTATTATTATAATAATTATAAATAAGTGGAACCACACAGCACTGTTGACCTTATCAGTTGCTCCCATTATGTACATGCGGCTACCATTGCACAATATATTTTAATCCTTCAAAATGCTTTTGTAGTTGTTCTTTCTTTATCTAAATTCACCTGATTACCTAACGCTAATTGTATTCCTTATTACAGTTCTGATTCACTAGATGCTGGTTTTTTTCCTAAAGGAAAATGCTTTAAAATTTTTGCTTAATTATTTCTTTTAAAGCACAAGTTGAATTTTGAAGCCATAGGTTTTATGCAGTCACAGTGGCTGAACTGACACAAAATGCTGTAGGCAGTTTCCCATAACTGGCCTTGTGATGCAAGAGATAAACCCTAACATTTCATTTCATAAGATGTACAGCAACTGGAAGACATTTATTTCATATCACCCTCTGTCCTTGAGGCTGAAGTACACCTCTCCCCTTTCTTGGAGAGGTGCCTATAGCTTCTGCCATCATCTCTGGAATTCTCAGTACTTCTTTTAGCTCTCCAATATTGTCTTTTCCAGATTTTTCCTGAGCCATTTTACGTTTTTCTCAAATTTTCAGTTTTCTTCTAAGATTCCCTTGAGCACTATGCTCAATGACCTTACAACAAACTGGTCAGAGAATGGTACACATGAGAGAATCTGTTTGCTACTGAAGGGAAAAAAATATCCTCTCAGCACATCTTTGTGCCTTCCTTACCAGACTCTGTCTGGAGCTGGGCTTTTTGCATCACCATCTCATTCACATTCCTCTGGTGCTCCTCAAGTTTGGCTTTCATCTCACTCATCTCATCTTCCAGTATGCGGTGCCTTTTCTCCAGAACAGCCTGAAAGAGAATAAGAAAGTGGAATCTGTGTAAGTGTGTTTGTAAAGTTCCCATCAGACAGAAATATTGGTCATTTGAGTCTTTAAGTTATAAAGAAACACCTTGGCCTTGGTAATGGTCTCTGTACGACCGGCCAAGTCATCAATCTCCATCTTCAGCTCACTCTTCTCCTTCTCCAGCTTCTGCTTCACGCGTTGCAGGTTGTCGATCTGCTCCCCCAGCTCAGCTGTGCTGTCCGCGTGCTTCTTGCGCAGGGCGGCAGCCGTGGCTTCGTGCTGCAGCGTGGCCTCTTCCAGGTCACGGCGCATCTTCTGGAATTCTGCCTCGCGCTTCTTGCTGAGCTCTGTTTGAGCACTGGTGGCTCCTCCGGCCTCTTCAAGGCTCCCACGGATCTCCTCCAGCTCCCGAGCCAGCTCAGCGCAACGCTTCTCTGCTTTCGCCCGCGTCGCTTTCTCACTCCTGGTCTCCTCTTCCAGCTCTGCAGCACGGGCCTGTATAACGAGGGAATCAGGAATTAAATAGGGAACAAGTCATTCAGTGCTTAGGTTACTGCATATTTGTCACAGTAGAACACCAAGAACCTCCTTCTGGAGACTGTAAGCAAAACAAACTTCCTTCGAATGTCACCGTTTTGGCATTGTAGGTAAATACTTGCTGACAGGAAAGAACCTATGGATCAACTCAGTGTAGCTTTAGATCACAGCTTTCTGTTGTTGTACTGGGTTTGCACGGCCAGATTTTGGCAGTGGGGGATACAGGGGTGGCTTCTGTGAGAAGCTGCTGGAAGCTTCCCCTGTGTCTGAGGGAGCCAATGCCAAACCGTGGACAAGCATTATTCGTGGTGCTACAGTTCAAAGCTAGCAAACAGTAATGATCAAGTAGGTACATAAGGTCTCTTGCCTGCAATTCTCTCATCTTCTTCTGCAAATGAGTACCTGAAGTTTGCTGTTCTGCAATTTTATTTTGCATCTGGTTAAAATCAAAGTCTTTCCTGTGAAGGAGATGTTCTTTTTATTAAAAGAAAATATTTCCAGTTTAAGACAAATAAAAATATTTTCACTATTTTTTTCTCATACTTCCTTAATTTTTCATCTAAATGTTGTTTATCATTCTCCAGATCTACTATGGTTTCCTGTGCAAGTTTCAAGTCTCCCTCAAGCTTTCTCTTTGCTCGTTCAAGGTCCACACACGCTTTTCTTTCCAGTTCCAAAGATCCTTCAACCTGCAACATAAACATATATAAACATGACTGATGGAACACCTAAAGAATCTGCTCCTTCTCCTCGTGTTGAACATGCTCACATGGTTCACTTGCTGCTCCAGCTTGATCCTAGCTTTGGTGAGGGTATTAACTCTGTCCTCCTCTATTTGCAGGTCATCCAGTGCCTGTTGCTGGGCTTCTTGCAGGGCCTTCTTCTCCTTGAATAACTTTGCAACAGTCTTATCCAAACCTGTCACTACTTCAGTCAGATTTTTGACCTATTGTAAGGCAAAACACTTAAAGGTCACTAATAATTTTGGCCCTCACATAGGCAATGAAGACAGACAATGAACTTGCTGTTAGACTCCTAAAGAGGCTTTGACCATTGTATGGTCACACTCTACAATCTCTCTCTTATATATCAGCCCTCCAGAAGTCACAGAGCAATGCTGAACTTTAATTTTAATGCATTTTTGCATGCTTATGGGTTGCTTTTCCTGCACAAGAGAGGTGCCCAGATTCAATACCAGGCCTATAGATCTCCTTACACAGCAGCATGCAAGCATTCAAGTTTACTGAACCTTTACAGCCTATACATGGACAGAGCAACTGTAATTAATTGTTATTAAACATTTCAGATATAAAAAGCACCTTGTTTTCAGTGGCATGCTTTTCCTTTTCAGCCTTGACCAATGTTAACTCAAGGTCATCCATATCTTTCTTCAGCTCAGAGCATTCATCCTCCAGTTTCCTCCTTCTGGCTGCCAGATCAGCATTCATCTCCTCATCATCTTCCAGCTTTTCCATTACCTCCTTTATTCTTGTTTCCAGCTGGAATTTTAGTTTGATCAGCTGGTCACATCTTTCTTCAGCGTCAGCCAAATTTTCATTTTCCTTTTTATAGAGAACAGAAATGTGTTTTATTATCACACATTGGCACTGACACTTGCAGAAATCACCTGCTTACTAAGTGGCTGGTACACAAAATAACAGAATTTCCTTTCAGCCCTTTCCTGAACACTCAGACAAAACTGATGTAATCTGAAGAGCCAAAAATGATTTAAATTGCATACAGTTTGTACTTGCAGCTGAAGGTCCTTTTTCTCTTGCACCAGAGCCACCATTTTTTCTTCCAGTTTGCTCCTCGTGGCTTCTGATTTAGCCAGTTCTTCTTTTGTTCTCTCAAACTCTTCCTTCATCATGGCCAGATCTTGCTCAGTCCCCACGCTTTTTAAGAGGGGTTTTAACTTGAAGTACAGCTTCATCCAGGGCCACTGCTTGACTTTCATGAATGCACGGATGTTGTACTGGATGCAGAGGATGGACTCCCTGAAACCAAAGTGCTCCATCAGGACTGTGAATAAAGCCCATCTTTGAGCAGCCAGCCCTGGCAGAGGACACACACCTGTGGTCAAACATTCTTTTCAACTCAAGTCTCCGGAGGTATCCCCTGCACAAAGCCTGGATCCTTGTGATCAGCTGTCCCAAACGCTCATCCCTCATCTCCTCCAGGACACCCAGCAAACCTGCCTTGAAGAACACCTGCAGCCAAAGAACAGACACCACCCCTTGCTGGGTTTACATTTTACATTTCAATGCAATGAATGTTTTCTTATCGCGTGGCAAAATTAAACATTTACCTTAGTGTGTCCAAATTTGTACTGAGTATGATCTATCTCAATGGAAGACAGCAACTTTTCACACGCCTTCCTGCTGTCAAGAAACATTCCTTCTGGAATGACACTGGCATTCAGAAGGTGGTATCTGATAAAATAAAGAAAAAAGCTTACCCATCAGCACCATTTTAGTGCACAGGATGCCACAAGAACAGCTGCCAGTTTGAAGGCTGAGTCTGGCTCACACCTCCAGCCTCAAAGAGCAAAGCAGTAAGAAAAGCAGCAAATAGCAGCAGGTCAGTTCAGTAGGTTCCAAGGATGTGTTACAGCCCTCACTGAGACTGAAGGCATGGACAGTCTGTTCTGTGGACCTGAGAGACTCTATTTGTCTGTGTCACAGTCATTGTCACTACTCTAGGGGTCCAGCTCATTGGGTTAGCTGTAAATTCAAAAAAAATTGATGGACTTTGAAAGCAGGGGAACTGCTTTTCTGAACAATATCCAGCTTCTCACATTCCTCCTGAACCACCTAACCCAGAATTAGACTTTGTATCCAGCAGTGGACTTCCTAATCCTACACTGAGAGATTACTCCATACCTATTTTCAGCATTGATACACAAATCTGCCCTCCCACATCACTGGCTGGGCCAATGCCTTCAATTAGCACCCAAAACACCATTTCAGCCCTTCTCAGTGTCCTGCTCTCCAGCACACCCTGCACAGGGTTGTGAGGGGGACTGATTGCTTTGTTCTTAGAGATCTGACCCTACATTTGCCTTTGTTCTAACACAACAAGCAGATGACCCCAACTGGGTTGCCCTGAATTTAGCAACCCTTTATAAATGTCTTATTTGCAGCAGTTGCCATGATAAGATTTCTTGGTTTTATCTATAAATGAATCTGCTAATGCTGTAGAAACGTTAGCATATAGAAATATTAACCCATTACAAAATGAGAGGGCCATGTGGAACTAACTTGGATTTCCTGTTGGAGTCCCTTTTGTTACTGTAGCTCTATTTGCCACTCAAACTTAGCATTTCTTGAAGAAGTAGTATTGGATTGAACACAATTTCATCTTTTTAAAACCATTCTAGTTAGGATTATTTAAACCACACTCTTCAAACCTCTACTAGATAGCAGTTGAATACAGGATGTGCGTAACCATCCTCTGTATTTTTGCTGAAACATGATTGTGCCCAATTTGAGAATTAAAGCAAAGAATATCCAAACATTCAGATTAACAAGAATGAATTAAAAATAGGTTTTGGCATACAGTATTGAGGGAGGCATCTGGGTGGGCACTGCCCACACAGACCATGCTGTTAGATATGTCTTTTGCTTTCCATGCATGTTAAATATTAACAAAGTCTTTTCCTAACAACTGTATCAAGGACTGGTTTAGCAAGACTCTTGTTTCAAATGAATTGGGCTCAATGCAAACACTAGAATGCTATTTCTGACCTTTGTTTGAAATCCCCATAGGGTATTTTGTTAGGGAATCCTTTCCTGCAGATCCGGATGCCTTCCAGAACACCGTTACATCGCAGCTGGTGCAGAACAAGCTTGTGATCCATCAGGCCTGTGGCAGAGCAGCAGGGGGCATACTGATGGCTCAAGCATTGTTCTTTCTGCCCCTTTCTAGTCTATGTTTTATGAATTACCTTACCTGGGGTCTTTGTTTCATTGGGAATGATGCAACGCACAAAGTGAGGATGAGTAGTTCGTAAATTAGACATCAACTTATTTAGATTTTCCTGTAAAACAGAGATCATTTCTTATCTCTATATTATCTCAGTTCTCAAAGTGATTTGACTCTGCTGAAAAGCAAAAATTCAGAACTTTCTCCTTACCCTTCTAGTGGATATTCTACAATCCTGTGTAGGCATCAGCAAAGTAAATGGCTACTGCTGGAGAACTTACCTCCTGTCTTAAAATGAAAATGTGGCTGTGGAGCCAGGTGTGACAGTCTCTGCCAGAGGACACACTTACCCGAAAGAGTACAGACACAGTTTGGAAGGAAGAGCCCTTCTTCTTGGTTCCTTTCTTCTTCCCACCACCTTCAGCTGGAAAATGAGGTGAGAGTCCAGCTGAGGACCTGCTGCAGATCCCTTTGACTGTATTCTAGTTGTGCATCTAACACACAGCACACAAGCACTGACTCAACACTGATCCATGTCAGGTGAGAGGTACAGTAGGAAATCCCAAACTGGAAACATAATCCTCTGAGCTTACCTTCATCTATGGAAGCAAAACTGGCATAAAGATGGCATAACATTTTCATAGATGATTTCTGGTACAGCCCAATGACAGTTTCATTCAGAGGGTCCTTGTTCTTCTCCAGCCAGCCAGCGATGTTGTAGTCCACTGTTCCAGCGTAGTGCACCAGGGAGCAGTGGGCCTCAGCCTTGCCTTTGCCAGGCTTGGGCTTCTGGAAGCTGCTGGACTTGCCCAGGTGCTGGTCATAGAGCTTGTTCTTGAAAGAGGTGTCAGTGGCCTTGGGGAACATGCACTCCTCTTCCAGGATGGAGAAGATGCCCATGGGCTGAATAGAAAAAAGGTGTTTTGAAATAAGATGAATTCAAGCTATAATAATACAGAGTGAAATGCATGCTAAAATTGAAGTACTGGAGGTATTTTATAGAGAATTAGCCTGGGAGGAGCAGGTCATCAAGATTTTTCTGTGAACAGCTGCCAAGATATTTAACTCTATAAGATTTTAATATACAGTTTTGAACTACTCAGACGGTGTGTGGAAAATAAAAGAAGTCAGGCAAAAACTGTGCAGTAACTTCTTAGAATACAGTAGTGACTTCTTACTCAGAAGGAACAAAAAGCAACCAGACCTGAGGCTTTCTGGGATTTGAATTTAACTGAGAGAAAACCTGAGGGGGAACCAATACACAAACACAGGACAGGACAGGACAGAAGGAAGGAAGGATAAAATCAGTGTCTTTTTAGAAGACAGGATACATTCCCAATCAGGGGATAATTAATTAATCACAAGGGTAATATTTAAAGAAACAGAGGAAGTGAAGAGACCTGAAAGCTTCCCAGAGAGATTGTATTGAAGGCACACAGTGCAAACACTCCCAAGAACCCTTTAGAGATCCAATTTGTGTGATTCCACAAGATGCTTAAGAAACTCACCTTCTCAATGAGCTCAATGCAGGCGGCCAGGTCCATGCCAAAGTCAATGAACTCCCATTCAATCCCCTCCTTCTTGTACTCCTCCTGCTCCAGCACGAACATGTGGTGGTTGAAGAACTGTTGCAGTTTCTCATTGGTGAAGTTGATGCACAGCTGCTCAAAGCTGTTAAACTAATATTTGATTAAGTGTGTTAATAGTGTTAAACTGCCTCTGATCAATTTTTGTCACAGAGATGTCATGGCAAGGTCAGCCAGACTGTCCCAAAATGGTTTTGGTAACAGTGTAAAGAATATACCATGGGTATCCAGGCTTACAGAAAAGTTGTGCAGTGCAGCACAAGGTTGCTGCAGCCTGCATTAGCCCTGGTTTGGGTGGCCCTAATGCCCCTGAATACGGATTCTGTGGGGAGAGAGACAGCAGCTTCATGGCAATGCTTCTGCCATGTCTCTTCTCTTACAAAGTGGATGATGGATCTACAAAGGCAGAAGCAGCTTCAGACAGATTTGCCCTGATCTTGAGGGCTGCACTGGGGTGAGGAGGAGGAGGAAAGGTCAGAGAAGACAAACAAAATGAAAAAAGCATTTAGAGGCAGGCAGAAGTCTGAGAGTACTGCAAACCTCAAAAATCTCAAAGCCAGCAATGTCTAAGACCCCAATAAAGTGCTGTCGTGGCAGCTTCGTGTCCAGCTGCTGGTTGATGCGCATCACCATCCACAGGAAGAGTTTCTCATAGACAGACTTGGCAATGGCATTCACTGCCTGGTGCACCTGCAGGGAGATGGCCACACACCTGTGTCAGGGCACTGCCAGAGCATCCCCAGAACAAAACAGCCCCCACCACGCCCACATGCAGTGCACCAACAGGCCTTAATGGCCCCGACCATTCTCAGCTCTGACCTCCACCCATTCCTTTTCCTTAAGGAGAGGAAGGTCCCTGCTGCTCCTTGACCCTCACCTGATCCATTGTTTGGCCCTTCATGACATATTCATTTCCCACTTGCACCCGGGGATAGCACAAAGCTTTCAGCAAGTCTGCTGAGTTCAGGCCCATCAGATATGCTGCTTTGTCAGCCTCTGGAAAATGAAATAATAACTTGAAATACATTCTTCTTAGCTCAGACACACACAGGGCATTGGAACCAGCCAGAGCTCACTCTGAAACTTGCAACTTGATTGGCTTTACCCCATCCACAAATCTCAACTAACATTCTCATTTACTTTTCTGAACAGCTTGGTAGGACTGGTCCTCATGACAGAGTGGCTACAGCAGCCCCACAGATGTGGTGAAACCCATGAGTGCACTGCTGATGGGACAACACAGAGTTTTTCCCATCAAGCCACTTGTCCACAATGTCACCCAGGCAGAACAAGTGTGTATGTGTAACCAGAAACTGGAGAACACTACAGTAATGTGCTCCAGGCAGAGGGTCCTATAGCAGAGTCATCAGGAATGAATTGGATGCAGAAAGTGCCTCTACTTGAGGTGGTAAGTTGAAAATCAAACCTCCTTTTTATGTTTATCAAGGAACAACTGCATCTCTCCTGGAAGACTCCCTCCATTTCTAATGAAAAATGGCATGGAAACAGTTGGAAATTGTTCTCTCCCAGCCTTGAAGGCATTACCTTCTGTGCCATCAGGCTCTGCCTGCTCCTCACGTGGTTTCTGCTTGAACTTCATGTTCCCATAGTGCAGGATCGCCCCCACCAACTTGTAAATCCCCATTCTCTCTTCGGGGCTGAAGCCCAAAGTGTCAATGGCCTCCTGCACACCAGACAGATCAGCTGGTTTTAGCAGTGGTGAGAGGGAAAGTGAGACTGTCTCTCCTTGCTAACTGTACTCACATCTGTGGCAACAAGCTCCTCCTGGTCATCGATGCTGGCCACAGAGACCTGCCCTTGGCTGATGAAGGGATAGTCATAGGGGTTGGCTGTGGCAAGGAGCATCTCTGAAAGGCAAACACAGGAGTGAGAGCCAGAGCCTGGCAGGGAAGGTGGAACAACAGCTCAGCAAGGTTTCACAAGCTCTCCTTCCTTTTGCACAACAAACCCTTGGTTTTCTATTAAGAGAGCAGAAAGACAGAGTAAAGCCTTTCAGCTGCCTTCCCCTGGCTGAGCAGTCCTTCCAGTTTAATATGGTGTGAACTGAGAGCTGAGCACTCAGCACTGGCAGACACAGAACACAGGCCATCCACAGAAACAGCTTTTAAGGAAGAGGCTTTTAGATAAGGCTCACTTGTGCTTTTCCTCATACAGGACACACAGAGAGTGGGAGGATGGGAGCAGGAGCTGCACCCTGGGGAATGTTCTGTGGATATTTGGGAAGGATGGGCAGAGTGGCCCAAGGATGAGTGCAGTAGCTGAGTGTGTGGCAAAGGGACAGATGTTGGGCATGGGTAGGGAGTGGCAGTGGGAAGGGGGAAAAGGTCAAAGGGGTTGCACTGGAAACAGGAAATAACCTTGCCCATGTGATGAAAAGCTCAGATAAACGGTTTGTAGTTCAGGGTACCTGCTCATCCTGCACCCAGAACTGCTTACCTTCAATAATTGAAGATTATTCACAAGGTCTGGCCCATCTAAGTTGGAATTTCCACACGTGGGAGAATAGCAAGGTGCAAGGCAGAGTACCTTGGCCACCCCTGCACCTCACCTGCACACAGTTTGTGTTAGAACTTACCCAGGCAGGATAAATGGAGATGGAGCAAGGGCCTAGTGTGACCCTGTCATGTAGGGAGACAAGTACAGCTTGGGGAACCCGGGCAGGGCCAACGCTGCAATGCTGAGGATGTAAATCAGCACATGATTTGACTGCACAGACTGAGGCACTGCCAAAGGGGCACCTGGGGCATGTGACACAGGGCATTGTGCCCTGGTACCACCGGACCCTCTGTCACTGAGCTGGCACACGGAGGGAAATGTTTCCCACACTGACTTTACTCAATGTCACCAGGTGGTGGCTGTCCTTACCCAGCAGTTCAGGCTTCTTATTGGAGAGGATCTGGTAGAAGATGTGGTAGCTCCTCTCAGCTTTCAGCTGGAAAGTGACTCTTGACTTTTCCAGCAAGTCTGTAACATGTATGCACATTTTAGACATTTTTCAGGTTATGTTCTAGCGAGGCTGTCACCACCCTGCCCCCCCTCAGTTACTCACAGGTCTCAATGTCACCAGAGGCCAGTTTTCCAGAGGTTCCAAAATGGATACGAATGAATTTACCCTGGCAAGCAGACAAAAGGTGGTGGTTGGTGCAGCAATCTCAGAGTGTTTTTATCTCTTCAGTCTTAGTGACTGCATCACCAAATCAGTCTGATTAGCTTTGACATATAAAGATAGATAAAGGGGAACACTTTGCTGCAGCAATGTGAGCACGAAACAGCTGCTAACACATCAGCATTTCATAAAAAAACAAGAAATTGGTCAGAAAGAACATTTTTCCCAGCCAAGGAGCTTGCAGTCACAGCTAACAAGCAGGCAAAGAGCATTAGAAACACAGGAGGGCAGAGGGACAGACACAGGATGACTCACAAAGCGTGAGGAGTTATCATTTCTCACAGTCTTGGCATTCCCAAAGGCCTCCAGCAGTGGGTTGGCGCTGAGGATTTGATCCTTGAGCGTACCCTGCAGGAATAATTGAATAATTATTGAAAAACACCATGAGCTATGTGGTAGGAAGAAATGGCTCAATGGCATGATTACGTGTGCAGCCACGTGCACTTCATTTCAGCTTTATGGTGCTACTGCAGCACCTTTTCAACTCCAGCACCAAGAACCAGCAGTGGGGGTAAACAACAAATAACTCATTTTCCTCTTCTTCAGAATTTCTCCCGCAGTCAGAGCTCTCAGGTCTCAGCCACAGGGACAGATTGATCCATGTCAAGAAACTGGAGCCTCTGATTCTTCCTGGCCACCAATCCTGCAGGCCTGGTTTCAGTCCAGGTAAAGCTACACCTTGGCAGAGTCAGTGGCAGCTCTGGTGGCTTGTATTTGTTGCGGTCCTAACTGCACATCACCCCCTGGTGTTACTGCCTCTCAAAGAGCGGCTGCAGCTAATAAAAGGTATTTTGAGATAAGTGTGTGTCACCAGTGCTGTCCACAGCCACACGGGGGTAACATCCTGAACTGCCCTTCACCAAGCCCTGCCTCCTCACACCTTCATCTGGGACTCCTTCCTGGTGGCTGGGTCCCCGCTGGCGGCGATGGTCGCGTAGTACTGGATGACGCGCTTGGTGTTCACCGTCTTCCCCGCACCGGATTCCCCTCTGGCAAAAGAAGGCTCAGAGTGAAGAATAACCTGCCCACGTCTTGTTGGAGACAAAGGCCAAAGTGGCAGATGCACTTACGTGATCAGGATAGACTGGTTTTCACGATCTGTCAAAGGGAAAAATACCCGCAGTCAGAGAAGCTGTCGGGAAAGTGCTGGTGCTCAGGTGACTGTGACCTGGTGTCCATCAGGGGGGTGAAACAAGATCTCTGCAGGCAAAACTGAAAATGTGCATGATCTGCTCTCCACCTCTCTCTCCCTCCCTATACTCCACTTTTTGTCTTCTGTCTCCTCCTCCTTTGCTCATCCTGTGCCTGTTTTTGCTCTTGTCTTTTCCATTCTTTACCTTTAATACTATTAAATATGGGACAGGACTTTATTAAAATTAAAACCATGTGTTTTGGTGACAATATTTCTACCAGCTCTGTTCTGGATCTCCCTGATGTTCCTTGAAGCCATATGCAGGTGTGCTGCCCAGGGACTTGTGATATTGTGTCCTGTCCAAGTGCAACTGCCCTTTGCAGAGGTCCCTGTTAGGCTGCTTAGGTCAGTACCTAGACCAGAAATACAGATAATGTGCAGCACAACAGCACAGTGCTTCAAAAATAACAAAAATATTTCAGCAGATGGGGAAAACTGTCTGGAGCTGGTTTTGCATCAGTTAGGCTTGATAATAAAAACCAAGCAGATAATCTGCAATATCACACAGACCAAGAACCCTGCAAGAGATGGCAAAGGGGACTGAGCCATGGCAGTATGGAATGGCACTTGGCAGGAGCAGCGGTTCTGACACACTTTTTTACTTCAAGTCTGGTCAAAATAGAAAAGCTCACCAGTCAGCATGAACTGATAGGCGTTGTCAGAGATGGAGAAGATGTGTGGAGGGGCCTCCTGGCGCTTCTTGCCTCGGTAGGCCAACACCACCTCGGGGTTGTACACCGGCAGCCACTTGTAGGGGTTGACAGTGACGCAGAAGAGACCCGAGTAGGTCTGCAGGGAAAAAATAGAGGTGTCACAGAAGTTCAGCTCCTGCAGCTGCATTTTGTCCTTTGCCAGAAGAAGGAACTTACATAGATCATCCAGGAGCTGTAGCGGTCCTTGAGGTTGTAGAGGACGGCAGGTTCATGCAGGTGGGTCAGCATGGCCACATCCTCAACTCTGTCAAACTTAGGAGGGTTCATGGCATACACATCATCAGGTTTGACAGCAACTGTCTGTAATTCAGAAAGAAAGAGCTAACCTTGGTTCAGCAACTCTTGACAGTCCTTCCACAACCTCTGAGAAGTAAAAACATCTCTAAGGCTGCTCTAATTCATATTCTTCTGTTTAACTGTGCTAAGCAAGATATGGGTATTTCAGGGCAAACACTGCAGCCAAGCAAGAACTCCACAACAATGGTACATTGACAGGATGCAAATTTACTGGAATTGCTCTGACCACACAGACGTGATTTGTGCTGGACCAGGTCTTTCAACACATTATCACTGCTTATGAACTTTAGGTCTCTGCTGCTCATGGCTGTAAGAGCCCAGGGCACATCTGCTGGCCAGGCAACCTCCCAGCCTCCAGGGTTGCCATGACAGTACCAGAGAGCCAGGACACGAACAGCACAAGGCTCATCGACAGCAAATCCATCCTTGGGACAGACTTGTTCCACTCCTGCCTGTGGCCATTCCCAATTAAAGAAAGGCTCTGTCTCTACCAAACAGCACCGTCTGCTGGCTCACACCGTGGAGGGACCATCCTGTCACACAGCCAGAGCTGTGGATATGTTGTGGGGGTGGCAGATGTTCACAGCTGGCAGCAGCTTCACTCAGCCACTGCTTTCTAAAAGCCTTGTAGCACCTACTGCCAAAACGTTGGTCGTGGTTGTTCTTTGAACTGCTGCAGTTATTCTTACAAAATGTATCAGGACACGAGCTGCTAAGACATTTCAGCGTTTTGGAAGATTAACACCTTGGATGCTCCTCTGGGAAACTGCAGCCAGTGACACTGACAACTTCACACGCAAAGGCGATTTGCAAAGTATCTGTCTGCTCAGCTACCAGTAAAGGAAGGAATTTGTGAGTGGATATGACAGCGGTAGCTGAGAAAGTGTTAAAAACTAAGTTAATACTGGCAAGGCTACAATCCAACCTGGTTTAGAGCATTGCCTGATTTTTAGAGCCCAAACCAAGAATCCAATGAATACTTTTATCCCATCATCCAGAGATATACTTTGCTGTGGAGGCTGTGCTGGTCCCAGACAGAGGACAGGCAGATTTCTTGCCTGAGCTGGCCTGGTGCTTTCTCAGTTTGTCCCCAGCAGACGCCCTGGGTCCCTAAGCAGGGCTGGGAGAAGGGCCAGCAGGAATGCACTTACTCTGCCATCCTCTGTCTCAACAGTTATCTTCCCATCCTGTGCAGCCTTAATCCTCCCCCTGGTGTACTCCACCTCGGGGTCAGCCACAAAGCAGTAGGTCTTGGCATCAAATGGCTGGTTCTGGGCTTCTATTCTCTCCTTCTCGGATTTGCGCAGGTACGGTGCGGCCTCACCAAAAATCTCCATGGCAGCGTCTCTGCCCACGGCTCTGAAAGACAAACCCTGCTGGGCTGGTCCCCTGTGTGGTGCTTAGGGCAGAGTGGAGCTGAACATTCACCCCCAGCTGGCTGCTCCAAGCTCACCCCTCCCAGCTCTCAGGTGTGTGCAGCAAAATCTTGAGGGAGTTGTTTGCTTTTCCAAGCTGGACGGTACAAAGGGAGTGGAGAAGAGCTACCACCCTTCATGGCCCCAAGGAAAGGAGATCCATGCCCAAAGGAGGAGGAGGAGTCCCCAGGAAAGTGGTCAGATCTGAAGGATTCATGTAGTCCTTGGAAAAGGGAAGCCCTGAAGATTATTTTTCTTCTGGTTTTTAATTTATTACTTCCCCACTCTATTAACATGGAACCTGCTCTAGTCCTCTGGTGAGCAGCCACAGTGGGCAGGAATGGACATGTGCTGTGGCTTGTTAAAGGAGCTCATGGACAGGGAAAAACAGGGACCTGCCCACACTGAGCACAGGAGAAAAACCAGCTCATGCCAGCCTGGGCAAGCTGTTAGTTTTCATGCCTCAAATCCTCACCTTAACAATCAGTCAACAGAAAGCAGGAAGGAACCGGCTGACATCTCATATCTCTGAAAGAGAAAGAGTCAAAGGTCAGACTTCAGCTAAGCTGTAGCCTCTCCAAAGGCCCAACACCTCCCACTGCAAGAAACTCTGCCTTTTGAGGGCCAGCAAAGTTCACCAGGGACCACTCCTTCCCTGCCCAAGGAATGGCCCAGCAGGGAATCTACAGCAGAATTCCCACCACAGTGCTACAGCCTTGTGAGGCTCCAAGCATGGGGAATAAGACTCGTGGTAAGAGCCCTCTGTCCCTCTGCAGGTCAGTCACAGCATGGCCATGAGCATGGCCAAGACATCAGGAGCCACCAACAAGGGCTTTCCCCCTGACAGCTTTTATAGGCTCAGCTTAGTTCCTCTGGTTCAGCCCCTTCCCTATATTTGGAAGGAAGGGATCGACACTCCTGCCTGCTCACCAATTCATGTTCATTTTTTGCCATATACAGTGTGTAAAGAAAGGACCTGCTCTTCTCTCCCAATTTTAGTAACTCTGGGATCTATCTGTGGTTTGTAGACTTTTCTTTGGTGGAAATTTCCTTTACTGGGAACATGCTCCTCTGCCAGCTACGACCACAGCCAGCACTTCACTCAGCATGTCAAACAATGATAGCACAGAAGGGACCTGCCTCACTGCTCCTGCTCACAGATTGCCTGGGCAGAGCTGCACAGTGGTGAAGGAACCCAAACCAGCTCTGTATGGGGTGGAGAGCAAGGCATGGGAAGGAAAAAGAGGATGAGGATTCACATAGGATCAGTGATGGCAATTCTTGTGACTTAAACCACTGCATGGATCAGGGAGGACAAGGATGGGAGGCCATGACTGAAATACGATGTGACAAACATGGCAAATTAGAGACTAATCAGAAAGAGCAACACCCAAATCTGGCCAGGGATGGATGGCTCATGAATGTCAAATCATGAATACACTACACAAGTTCAGCTTCAAATACAACTTTGGCTGCCCATGACAGTCACTGCCCTTGCTGCCAAAAGGAGCTGCAGAAGCTCCATTACACCATGCTAAGGAGGTTATCAGACGTGTAACTGCAATTCCCACATGAGAAGGACACTGGGAAAGTGGGCTTTAAACGGAGGCCTCCCATTCCCACACACTCTCTTTGGTTGGTACAGAGCAGCCAGGCAATGGCTGGCAGGGCAGCAGTTGGCAGAACAGTGGGAGCTTTCATGCACAGCTGGAGTGAGCTCCTGGTGCAGGAGAGGAAGGATCTCCTCCATCCCAAGCCATCCTGGCTGTTCTGGTCCTCTGTCACTGTTCAGCAACCCCTGTTTGCTCTCTGCACTGCATGGATGCTGACCCAAGGCTGCAGGACCAGCCTTCCCTCAGCAGAACGAAGCCAACAAGACTTGTGTGAAGCCAGAAACCCCCTCCTGGCTCCTGCCACCTCCCACAGCACCACTCTGAGCTGGAGCACCCTGGGCCACCTGCAGCTGCTGCTACAGCACAGGGGATGTCACCCTGCCTTTCGGACAGTGGCTGACCCTGTTTGTGTTGGCCCGATGAGAGCTGAGCCTGTGGGCTTGCAGCAGAGTCCCTGTCACTTGTGTTTTGAAAAACATGTTTCATGTTGCCCTTAATTTCATTTAAGGTCACTAAAAATGGACACCACAGCCACATATCTCATGAACCATGAATTCCTAGAATCCCCCTAAGCCCAGAGGATAAGGGAAAAGCTTATTTTAGCATCCCTTGTGATCGGCCCTTTGAACTCAGCACAGTGGATGTGCTGAGAGCAAAAAGCTGAGGCACACCACACCAATGAGCAGCTTGGGGCTTTGTCCTGACAGCAAATTGTCACTGTAATTCAGAAAGGACATTTCCTGCTCCCAGGCATGCTCGAGGCAGGAGGGGCTGGACTTTACCCAATCATTGGGGTTGCAAGATCAAGTCCACTTTTGACTGATGGCCACCTTGTCACCCAGCCCAGAGCACTGAGCACTATGTCCAATCCTTCCTCGGACACCTCCAGGGATGGGGACTCCAAACCTCCCTGGGGAGTCTGTTCCATTGTTTGACCACCCTTTCAGTGAAGAAATTCCTGCTGATGTCCAACCCTGAGCCTCCCCTGGCCCAGTCTGAGACCGTTCCCTCTCCTCCTGTCCCTGTTCCCTGGGAGCACAGCCTGACCCCCTGGCTGTCCCCTCCTGGCAGGGAGTTGTGCAGCAGCACAAGGTCCCCCCTGAGCCTTCTTTTCTCCAGGCTCAGCCCCTTCCCCAGCTCCCTCAGTTGCTCCTGGTGCCCCAGACTCTTCCCCAGCTGCATCCCTTTCTCTGGACATGCTCCAGCCCCTCAATGTCTTTCTTGTCATGAGGGGTCCAGAACTGGACAGAGGACTCAAGGTACCCCAGCAGTGCCAGCACACGGGGATGGTCACTCTCCTGGTCCTGCTGGCCACACCATGGCTGGTACAGACCCAGGTGTCATTGGCCTTCTTGGCCACACTGCTGGCAAAGTCCCCACACCCAGCTGTGGAAGCAGAACAGAGCACCCTCAGGCAGCGTGTCACTGTCCTGGTTTTCTCTTGCTGGTTCAGGTGCCCAGGTGGGAGCAGAGTGCAGGAAAACAAGTGGCACTGAGCAATGACCCATGGCAGCTGCAGGTACATCTGCTGCTCTGTGCTGCCAACATCACTGCAGACACAGTCTGTCCTGAGGTGAAGGTCACGAGGGTGCTGTCACCACGAGCCACATTGCCTTGCAAGGCTCTCTCAATCCCATCCTGGTGCTGCCAGGGAGCTTTGACTGCTGCCCTTCATTCAGAAAAGGGCACACTCATAGCTCAATATACCCCCACAAATTAAAGGTGGATTTACTGGTTGGTGTCTATCTATTTTTGCACAAAGAACTTCGGGAGAACAAGGAGGTTTTGTAAGCTGCAGCTGAATAAGTTCCCTGGCACGCTGAAGGAACCTGCTTTATTAAACTAGTAATACACAGCTTAAAACATGGAATGAGCTGGCTCTTGCACAGAGACAGGTGCAATCATTCCTGCCCAGGTCTCCCCAGCACAAATCTTCACGCTCCCAGCAATATGTACAACTAATGTAGAGCTGCTGGAAGTCAGAGGCCAGGCACATCACCACTAGCATAACTTCCTTTAAAAACATCAGTTTCCAATTGAACCAAATCAAACTTTAACATTCTATTCTAGGACACAAGTAGTCAGCTTTTTGCCTTTCCTTTTAGGCCACCAAACCTAAGAGCAGCCCAGTAAAACTGAGGGGCTTGTCAGTTCATGTCTAAAGTAAGAACTGTGGCCATTCCCCCTGCAGCACAGACCAGCACATCTGCTTCACTGAGTACAGACTCACTGGCCCAAGGCTGGGGAGCTCCTGAGCAGCCCCAACACATACTGTGCTGGAGCCACAGGTCCTGGAAGCTCCAGGTGAGTACACTGCTTCAGCAGCAGGGGCTGGAAAGCCTTGGTTGCAACAGCAACCTCAGTGCATTGGGACAGGCTGTTCCCAGCTGTTTGACTCCTCAGCAGTCCATGCATCGCTTGTTCTACCTGACTGAAAACACAGACTAATTTGCAGAGAGGTGGTGAAGAGCCCAACTCAATGCTCAGTCTCCAGCTCCATCCTGCAGTTCATGTGAAGATCCTTCATCCTGAAGACCACGTGAGAGCCTTCATTCATCCCAGTTCCTGGCTGTGGGCTGATGGGAGCACATCTTCAGAATGCCAAGTCGGTGCTGGGACATGCAAGTCTGATCAAGTGAGAAAAGGCTCAGAAAACGTAGATATCTTCAAAAGCACTGGAGAAGGGGAGAAAGAGCAACAGCATCTCCAACCATACATGACCTTGACCCAAGCTGGAGATGAGGAAGATTTGCTTTCTTCCTCAGGCTGTGAACAAGGATGAAGTGGCTCTGGGTGACTGCAGCAGGAGGTTGGACCACAGACCTCCCGAGTCCTTCTTATCTGAGTCTTTCCATGATCCAGACTGAAAATGCAACACAGGGCTTTTGCAGTTGTTTGTCACAGTCTCTGCACCTTTTCAGGCCCTGATTCTGCCCATGTTGGTGCTGAGAACATTCTTAAACAGCCAAGCTCCACCCGTGTGGCTTAAATCTCACTCATTAGTTAAGCTGCTCCATGGGCTATGCAGGCAGCACATGAGGAATGTGTTGCCTTCCTTGGGTAGACAAATGGAGCTGATCCTCATTCCTCAGACATCTTGTCACTGGGATGGCAGCAGCTCTGGGGTTATGGATGTCAGCCCCTCAGAGGAGATGCTGTTTTCCACTGGTATTTTCCAGGACAAACAGTCCAGGGCTGGGTGTGTTGTGGGCACACACAGCAGAGCTCTGAGGATTGCCCTCTGCCAGGACTGTGCTCTGTCCTCCCTCTTTCTGTGGGGTTCCCAGGAGTCCCTGCTGGCCTTGGGGAACACAGGTTCACCTTGCACAGCACCAGACTCCAACAAATCTGGTTCCCAAATCAAACCAGTCACCTGGTAGTTTCCAGAGGGGAGACCCCCTGGGGCAGCCTGGCCCTGCTTGGCCCCACACCAGCATCCAGCACAGCCCCATGAGAGCAGCCCTGTCAAAACCTTCCCTGCCAGAGCTGAGCTCCCTCCTTGTGGGCTAGGCACTGCACTTGGGGATACAGGGAATTTGGGTACAATGAGTCCAGAGGGATTTGCTTCATTTCTAATACTGGACTGGAAAAATACTGAATATCCACTGACAAAACGTCTCCAAGCAGCCCCAGCACATTCCCTTCTCCTCCTTGACCAGCTCTGCCTCCACCCAGTGAGCACTCAGCACCCTAAACAAGCAGGGAATAAATCTGTGCTCCCTGCTGTCGCTGTACAGGGCAGGGAAATCCTAACAGTTGCCTAAACAACATTTTTGGGGTTTTAATAAACAAACAAAACTCCAAATAAAGAAAAAAACAAATGCCAAAGAACAAAACCCTACAACCAACCGCAACAACAAAAAATAAAACACTTCCAAAGAAAGTCTCCCTCTTGGAAAAGCCAAGGGAAAAGTGATGGGCATGGTCAAATCGAGAGGCTGAAAAAAAGCAGGACATCAGTTGCTCCCACTGCCACGAGGCAAGGAACATGTCACTCCATCTGAAATCCTTCTGGGCCTTTGCCACACTGCCATAAGCTTCCTGGCTCAGCTGGTTCTGCCTTTCAGCGCACAGAAAAACAAGGCAAAGGACACAACACTGCTGCCAAAACATTTGGGAGAAGACAGGAATCCTGTTTTTGTCTCTGTAGTACGAGTCAGCTGCAAATGAGCTTTAGAGAAATCAGTGTAACAGGTGACTCTTCCCAGGCTGCAGCTCATGTGCTGATTTTGCAAAGCCTCGGGACAGAGGTTTGCCTTGTCCAAATTCTGCTTTAACTTGGCTCAGCTGTAACACCAATTCTTTCTTCTGAGCAGGCACTTCTAACTAATTTGTTTTATTTTTACTTACCATTACTTCATACCTTCATGATTTTCCAGGCTGTCCTCTGTGCAGAAAAGGTATTTGGCCCTAACACATTGCTGCAATATTTAAAATACAGGCCTGATGTGACAGCAGAGACCTTGAGAAGGGCAGACAGAGGCTGCTGTGCAGAGCACTGCCACAGGATGGTAGGAGATTGGGCAGAGATGGGCCCTGAGGACTCCACAAACACAAACAAATCACAAGGGATCAAATACATACAGACCTGAAGGTGAAACCCATGGAAAAGAGCAAATATCCAATATATGCAAAAATGTATGAGAAATGTCACTGCTCTGAAACAGGTAAAGTTTACTGTTTTTCACAATTTTGGAAAGACAGAAATTTTCCACAGGCTTTGCACCTTCCCTTAGATGGGAACATTCTCTTCCAACCCCCACACTCAGGAAAACACCTGTAGGAACACTTGTGTTCAGTCTAAGACTCTCTGGAACTCACACCAAGAACTGTTCTGGTTTGTCTCCTGTGGGCCATTCCCTGAGGTTCAGCTTAAAAAAGGCACATTCAGCTCCTGATGTGCATGACTAGAAATAAATACTGCTTTCTAAAAAGAAAGAAAGCAGAACAAGAATATGAAGTTTGACCAGTATGCAAAGTTCTGTTGATATTCTAGTCAAACCTAAGGAAATAAAAATATATATTGCCTATACAAATCAATCTTTATTTTCAAATGCTGCACTGCATAAAATGTATCTGATTGCCAGCCCTGTGCATGGACACAGCCCCACTCCACCCTCCCCACCTCCCTGCTCAGCACAGCACAAGCAGAGCAACTACACACCATCATTTGCACCAGAAGAAAAAACTATTTGCAACCCAATTCTCTTTTCCTTATAAGCGAACAGTGTTCACCTGGAAAAATCACCAGAAAAATACATTTAACTTCTTCATTCAGATGAAATGATCAGGCTCACTACAGGGCTGGTCCCATGAGTGGAATCTGCCGGTGCTTTCAGTGCTCTTCATCTTCTTAACCTGGATAAAGAAGCACTCTTAAGGCTCTCCTGCTTCTCATAGTGCAACTGCCTCTCCCAGAAGGCAAAACAGTGCAGAGAAAGCAGAGGGCAGAGCTCCTCTGAGAACACCATGGCCCCATGGTTTTGCATCAAGTAATTCTCCTGCAGTGACTGCTGTCCTTGCTGGTGTCTTGCCAAGGTGTCATTGTTTTTTACCAGCAGTATTTTACCAGCAACACACACGTTTTTCCCAAGTGCAAAATGCTTTCCATCCTTTGCTCCCAACAACATTTCAGAGAAGTCCCAAATTTCATTCTGTACTCAAGATCTTGCTGGAAATTATATCCATGGGGAAGGCTCTGTAGAGATTTTTGGTAATGGGAATTTGCAGAAACATGCATGCCTTTCTTATCTGGAAGAAAGGAGACGTGCTTGACAGGATGTTACACTCGTGTGCTTCTGCTTTAACTCCAATGTCCAATCACAGCCAGACCCCCAGGTGACATTCACAGCAGTCTTTGAAGAACTTCTGTTTTAGGATCTGTATTTTCTCATGTGTGCAGCAATAGAAGCCGAAATCTCAGTGCTCCTCTTATTCTGGCCATAGTAGTCCACAAAGTCACCATCGGGGCCCAGGAGGTACATAATTATTGTGTGATCCACCTGCAAGAGAGCACAGAGTGGCTTGGGAAGAGAGAGCACAGAATCACAGAATCCAGCTCAGAAGGGAAATGCGGGATCGGGATCGGGACCAGCAACAGGACACAGGGACATGTGGGACCGGGATCAGGGCCAGCAGTGGGGAACAGGGAAATGTGGGATTGGGAGTGGGACCAGCAGTGGGATACAGGGAAATGTGGAATACAGGGAAATGTGGGACAGGCGCGCCCCCTGCCGAGGCACTGAAGCAGCCTCACCCGTGCACCTCCCGGGTATTTCAATTGGATTTGTATCAAAATTAACTCCAATTTTAAATTCATTTAAATGACGCTGCAAGTGCTGTCTGCACCTAACCGTGACTGCACCTTTCTCAGCAAAGACACAGAGTTCTGGCGCTGGATTGCTCAGAACTGAAATACAGCTGTGCTCTGAGTTCAGCTGCACTGGACATGAGAAGTCACAGCAACTTTGGAGCACACAGGAAAAGAGCCAGTCAAATAGGTTACAGATCAGAAAGAAATTCGACTATTTCCAGGCTTTCTAGTTCCTGTGTTACTGTCTGCACTTCTGGGGTTGTTTAAAACTCACTTTGGTAAGGTTCTGAGCTTGTAGGAGGGCATTGTGGTTCTGACAGCTTAACATACCACTGCACATGGGACTTCAGTACAGATCCAATAGCTGGTTTTAGAATGTACATGCTGCTCTTACCCACAGTCTTTCATTAAGCAAAGGCTCCTTTTACTTACTATGTAGTCATTGTCCTCATCCTTGGGCCCTTCGCTGTAGTACACACGGTATGCTTTAGCCACTTGGTCAATTTGTGCCTTGCTACCAGTCAATCCGACCAGCTTCGGAGAAAATTCTACATAGAAAGAAGATATTTACACATTTTAGTGAAAATAATCCTTTCAAGAGGCTCCTTTTCTGTGCTCTGTACTACATGCTATGAGACACAGAGGAAGAAAGCAGGAATACCTTTAACATATCTGGCAATGGCTTCTTGGTTGTCCCTCTCAGGATCGATGGTGATGAAGAGTGGGGTCAGATTAGGCAAAGATGGAATTCGATCTGTGACATTAACAATTATTATTTATTTAAGAAAACCAGGTATCATCTTTCATCTTCTTTCAAACAAGCTCACAGCCATGTAACGTCAATCCAAGCCCAACTTAAGTGACTAAAATAAGACCATTTTGTGCAGCTTTATTTATGTAATTTGTGAAGGAAGCAAATGCCATGAGATGCAGTGCTCTCTGTCTGTGCTGGGAGCTTCCAGCACCCCAGCCAGAGGCCCTGCCCTGCTCAGGAGGGATGACAGACTGGCTCTGCTGCAGAAGATGCTATGGTGTGATACATGTGTTGGAACACTGGCTGACACAAGGAAAGCACCCCGGGATGGTGGAGCAGAAGGAAACATGAAAACACAATCCAGGCTCTTTCATTCATGTTCCAGCCAAAGCTTTCACTTTGGTCTGATTTCCCCCATGCTGGGTTACTATTAACCCTGCTCAGTAATTCTTCAGGGCCTGCAGGCTAAGAAAACACAGCTAACACAGAGCCTTCCTCCTCCCTCCGTTCCACAGCACAGCCACTCTGCTTCAGGAGAGAATTTCATAGAGATGAACAAAATAGAGGGAGAAAAATCCTAACATACTTCACAGTCACTTCTTGGCAAAAATGCAATGCAATGTATTTCCTGTAACCTGCCACCACATTTTTATTCCCAAGTCCCCTGCTGTGGAAAGATCAGTGCTGTCACGTCAGGCCCTAGCAACCCTAGGGATTGATCTATGTACCCCTTAGCAATTAATTCAATTACTGAATAAGAGCCAGCAGCATTTTCTAAAAAAAATAGTACCAGTTATCACCATTTGTGGTGATTCATCAGAATAAGCCTGACCTACCCAAAAATCCCTTTTTATGGACCCCTACGCCAACTGAATTCCCATACCAATTTCGTCTACCACTGCAATCATTTTCTCCAGTTCATCAGGACAGATGTCTGGGCAGTGAGTGAAGCCAAAGTAGATCAGCACCCACTGGCCAATGTAGTCCTTGCTGGTCCTGGGCTGTCCCTCATGGCTGACGAGCGAGAAGGGCCCTCCCAACAGCGGCTTCCCAATGCCTCGGTTTCTTTCCTTCTCCAGTTCTACAAACCACAAGTGGGAATCAAACAAATCAAACACGCCCATGCCACAGTGCACAGTGCTTCCCAGGTAAGCCTTGGGAGCAGCCAGTGCTCAGAGTCATGTCCAGATCCACCAACACCTGTCACGCAGAAACCCAACATGCACGTGCCTTCTGGAAAGCGTTCCTTTTGGACAAAATCAAATGTATCACTGAATTCCTTTGAAACATGACATTATCTGTCATTGTTACCAGACCACATTTTTGTTTAAAAAGGGAAAGATAAAGACAGATATCTGGCCTCCTGTGAAGCAGTGAAACCAGCATCCGTTGAAAACTGAACATACCCTAAAAGCCGCAATACCTCTGTTTTCAACAGTAAATCCATGAAAAGGAAATGGATTTACTGTTGTGAGGAGTTCCTGCAGGAGAGGGTAAAGCTCATGGGTTACAGGGCAGGAACACAAGGAGCCCACAACACCCAGCTCCGTGTCTGCGCCGCACAGGTTGGCAGAGCGTGAGGCCAAACACAATTATTCCAACCTAGGAACTTCAAAATGCTGAACCCTGAATTGCTTTGAATTTTTGAAAATTTTCTGCAGCGCTTCCGTAAACACAGGCACCAAGCGGCCCTGTGGCAAAGCTGCGATACAGCGACGATGCCCAAGAAGGTAAAATACATCTGAATGCAAACCCCACATCATCTAAACACAAAAAATGCTTCGTCTGAACACGAAACGCGACACCCCCGGCGCTCCTCCCGCACTCACCCTCCTCCTTGCGCCGCTTCATCACCTTCATGCCGGCCAGCAGCCCCCCGCCCAGCACCACGGTGGCCGCCAGCGACCGCCACGACACGAGCTGCGGGGGACAAGGGGCTTGGTGACCGCTGAGGGCACGGGAGCGGCCCGGCCCGCCGCCCGCGCTCCCTCCCTCCCTTCCCTCACTCACCCGTCTCTGGGCGCCCGCCCTCGGCCCGCGGCCCGGCGGCAGCTGCGACAGCGGGCGGCTGCAGGGAGCGGGCAGCACCGCCCGGCCCCGCACGGCCGCGCCCGACAGCGGCCATAGCCCCGCGCAGCCCCGCAGCCGCCACAGCCACCACAGCCCCGGTGCCCCCGCCATGTTCCCGCTGCCCGCCCCGCCTCTTCCGCCGCGCCCGAGGCCGCCATGCAGGCGGCGCCGCGCCTCGCCTTCGGGGTCATCGCTGACATCCAGTTCGCGGACGCGGAGGACGGGCACGACTTCGGCGGCTGCCGGCGGCGCTACTACCGGCACAGCCTGCGCTTGCTGCGGGAGGCCGTGCGGGCGTGGGCCGGCGAGAGCCCGCCGATAGACTTCGTGGTGCAGCTGGGCGATAGCATCGACGGACAGAACGCCCGGCGCGGCGAGGCCGAGAGCGCCTTGCAGCAGGTGCTGGAGGTCCTGGGGCAGCTCTCGGTGCCGGTACACCACGCGTGGGGCAACCACGAGCTCTACAACTTCAGCCGGGCCCGGCTGGTGCACACCGGGCTGTACAGCCGCCCCGCGGGGGGCTCGGACGGGCCCCCGGACAGGGAGTGCCACGCTTATCACTGCAGCCCGGCCCCGCGGCTCCGCCTCGTCGTGCTCGACACCTACGACGTGAGCACCCTGGGCACGGACCCCGGCAGCCCCCGCTACCAGGAGTCCCTGCGGGTGCTGCGGGAGAAGAACTCCAACGATGACCTCAACAGCCCCGAAGGTACCTCCGGCTTGGCACGGGCGCGGGCGGCCGAACCTTCGCTGTCCGGAGCTCCCGGTGCTGACAGCGGGATGCCAGGGGCTCAAGCATGTTCCCCATTGCTGCCCACCTCCGCCGCCTCCCTGCCGTCAGTGCGGCTCCAGGCGGGCACAGGAGATGCTCCCCCGTACACCCGGTGCCTCTGGGCTGGGGCTGTGCGGTGCTCTGCGCCCCGCAGTATCGGAACATCACGCAGCGGCTGGGGAAGCGGCTGCTGCAGAGCACAGAGTTGTGTCCACCCTATCCCACGTCGGGGAGACACCCAGCAGTGAAACCCTGTTTGTGTAGTGTGACCAAAACTCCCGAAAACACTAAAAAATAATCGTCTTTGTCCAAGGGGGCTGGAGTTTTGATCCCAGAAATGCAAAAAAAACCCCCCAAAAGTTCTGAGAGTAAACCAACCATCTGCAGATTTGCATAAGGCAAATAAGGAGGCCAGGGGAGGTGTATGCATTTACGCCTAACCTTCTTCTTCATTGCAGGGCTCAAAGAACCTCATTTTGTAGCGTTTAATGGAGGATTTAGCCAAGCTCAGCTGGACTGGTTTGATGAAGTCCTCAAGTTCTCTGATGAAAACCAAGAAAAAGTTATAGTTATGGGTAGGTGTATATGGAGGGGGATAAATAGACAATCAAAATGTTTTGTGTTGGAAGGGCCCTTAAAGCTAATCTAGTTCCAACCCCCATATTTGATGGGGGGTGTACTCCCATGGAAGTACATGTAGGGGAAAAAAAGCTAGGCTGTGCATGTAAGCTGTGGAAAACCTGCAGTTGGTCTGGTGAGGTACAGATAGAACCGGTGAAAGAGCAGAACAGCAACCATGCCTGACTCTGGGGAGCTGGATGGCTGAACTTCCCAGCAATGAGGCGGATTTGTTACAGTTTAACTCTTATTTCACAGAATTCACAGAATGACTAGGTTGGAAGAGACCTTCAGCATCATGGAGTCCAACCCAGCCCTAAGACCACAACTAAACCCTGGCACCCAGTGCCACATCCAGGGATGGTGACTCCACCACGTCTCTGGGCAGGCCATTCCAGCACTTTATCACTCCTTCTGTGAAAACTTTGTCCTAATATCCAAACTATATTTCCCTTGATGCAGCTTGAGACTGTGTCCTCTCGTTCTGTCAGTTGCTGCCTGGAGAAAGAGACCAACCCCCACCTGACTGCAGCCACCTTTCAGGGAGTTGTAGAGAGTGGTAAGGTCACCCCTGTGTCATTGTAGGACACGTAAAAAGATGAGAGACTCTAAAAATTTCAGAAGGTAAAGAGCATAGAAAAAAAGCTTTATTGTCTAATTCTTATTACTTTTTTATAAAGTGTTCTGATACAGACTTAACATGGTTGGTGAATAGGAATGACACTTCTCTAATCCCATTGGTTAAACTAGAGAAATAGCTAAAATGTTTTGAGAACTAGAAAAGCAAAACACCACCTGGAGAAAGATTGTTTCGAGAAAGGATAATTGTTTGCCAAGATTGTTTTGAGAAGAACACTTTCTTGAGAAATTTTCCCTTGAGAAAAAAGTTAATAGCGGCTTAACAGGCTAAAATCACTCAAATCCAAAAATATCAAGCCCACACCCCTGAGTCTCCTTTTCTCCAGGCTGAACAACCCCAGCTCCCGCAGCCGTTCCTCACAGGACTTGCGTTCCAAGCCGCTCACCAACGTATTTCTTTCCCTCTGCACTGCAGGTCACGTGCCCATTCATCCCTGTGCTTCCAATGGGGTCTGCCTGGCCTGGAATTACGAGGCCGCGCTGTCGGTCATCCACTCGCACCGCTGCGTGGTCTGCGTCCTGGCGGGGCACCTGCACGACGGCGCCTACTGCCTGGACCCTCACGGAGTTCATCACCTCACCCTGGAGGGCGTGATCGAGACGCCCCCGGAAAGCAACGCTTTTGGAACTATCTATGTCTATGAAGATAAAATGGTCCTAAAGGGAAGGGGCAGGATTCCTGACAGGGTTATGCATTTCTGAAGTATCAGGCAAATATGGATTGCTCTTCGTCAGGAAGGACTCAGACAAAAGCGTATGAGATTCAGCTGTTTGCTTTTAGAAAGCTGTGCATGGCTGATCCTTATTGCTTTAGGTCAGGTGTTTTTCTCTTGGATACAGAATTTTAGAAGTTATGTTTCCGTAAGAAAGCACCTGATTTTTTTTTGGAGAATAGAGAAGGCTAGTAATTGAAATAAATATACTCAAACGCAGAATGTTGATTTCAAACATCCAATCCAGACTGGATTGCTACTGTGAAAGGATGCAAACCACGTGACAAATATTGTTCAGAAAAAGCCCCACTGCTGTTCTCTCAGTGAGCATTAAAGCATGCAGAGTTGTACCTGCCCAGCTACATTTCTATTTATTTATTTTCTGTGAACATTACGGTAAGGTCTCATGTCTGGCAGAATATATCCAGCCTGTAGCCTAATTCAGTCTTCCAACATTGCTTTCAAAGACTAAAGTAATCCTCAGAAAAAGCTGAGCCTAAGGAGGATGGAGACCACCTGTGCTGCACCACAGAATGCTGCAGGTACTCAGGCTGTGCTGTGTGTGCACAGCTGGGATCACCTGCAGCAGTGCTGAGAGCGTGAGCTCTGACACCCATCTAAAGGTGTTGTGTGTTACACCTGGAGCTGTCCTGGCTCTGTCCCAGCCAGCTCCTGAGTCCAGTGTATCCACCTGTGCTTCCTTCTCCAGGATGAATACTGGGACATGCTGCTGCAGGGCTGCTGCACGGGTCCTGCTTTCCAAGAGAAATTAGGTGAGCAGCTGAGTTGTGACAGTGCCCAGATCTGCTGGTGACAGGCTTGAATATGCATCTCCCAGACAACAAAAATATACGGAGGCTTTAATTGAGTTTTCTTTTAAAAAGTAGTGTTTATTACCCAGTAAAACCAGTGATTTTCACTTAAAGATAATAGCAAAAATAATTTTTTCAGATATATTCTACATATGATTTTAGCACAGGACAGAAATACAGACTGCTCAATTTTCCAGTAAGTCTGAAATGCATTATCCGGGCACATTTTTGAAAGTTCTATGGCTGTAAATAGTAATTTATTAAAATAATATTTGCTTTATTTGTCGCTTATGTTACAGAATAGTAGACTTCCCAAACTACGAGGTGATTGGAGAGTGATCTAGGGATGCAATGGTATCTTGAATATACCATCAGAACAGACATTAGATCAATGGTGCTTGGAAAATGTAAGAAGCAGCAAGGTGAACAGTTTCCATAGAAAAATTCCCCACTCAGATTTGACAGTGTTCCTCAACATTTTACCAAATCACAATTGGCACTGCTGGAAGCAGCCAGGTATTCTTGGGTCCTATCAAACTGACAGTCACCTTTTGTTAAGCACCAAAAACAAAGGCAAGTAAGGTCAGCATAGTTACTGTAGACTTTCTCCCACCCAGTTAAATCACAGTTTTGCAGTGTGTTGGCCAAGACTCTCGCATGTCTTTGTTCACATAAATGTACAGCCACGAAACAAAGGGGAAGAGGGCAACAGCAACTGCAGCAACCAAGCGGATTCCTCCCAGGGGACTCCTATAACAGAACAAATCCAACAGAGCTACCTCAAATCACTGAATCTTTAAGGCTGAAAAAGACCTCCACGATCATCAAGTCCAACCTTGGGCTGCATACCACCATGCCCACTAGACCCCATGGTGCAGTGCCACATCCAGTCATTTTTTCTGAACACTTCCAGGAATGGTGACTTCACCATCTCCCTGGGCAGCCTGTGCCAGTGCCTGACCACTCTTCCAGTGAAGGAATTTTCCCTAGGATCTAATCTCAGCCTCCCCTGGCACAGCTTGAGGCTGTTTCCTCTGGTCCTGTCCCTTGTTCTCTGGGAGCAGAGCCTGACCCCCACCTGGCTGCACCCTCCTGTCAGGGAGTTGTAGAGAGTGAAAAGGTCCCCCTGAGCCTCCTTTTCTCCAGACTGAGCCACTCCAGCTCCCTTGGTGAGCTTCAGACCCTTCCCCAACTCTGTTCCCTTCCCTGGACACGCTCCAGTCCCTCAAAGTCATTTTTGAAGTGAGGTGCCCAAACCTGACCCCAGGACTGGAGGTGCCTCAGCAGAGCCAGCACAGGGGACAGGCAGTGTCCTCATCCTGCTGACCACACCATGGCTGGGACAGGCCTGGATGTCCTTGGCCTTCTTGACCACTGCTACAGCTACCACATAACATTCACATCTGCTTGCAGCTGGAAGGACTGCAGAGAGCCTTTGCCCACTTTAATGGGGGTCCTATGGATGCATCACCAGAGTCTTTTACTGGAGAGGCACAAAGAATTTTCTGACAACTCAGACTACAGAAACTAGTTGGAATTCAAAAAAAAAAGCACCTTAAGCAAAGGGAAAATGCCCCTATTATGGCAGGGGGCCAGAAAAAGTGCTTCATGTAGCCTTACATTCCCCACTGACCCAACTTTTATCTGTGCAAGATCCTCCAGGCTGTAGCACCAGCTGCTACTGCTTGGGCATCTGGGAGGTTCAGAGGGTGACATGAAAGAGGAAAACAAACTGCCAAAATCAACTGTGTGTTTTCAAGAAGCTAGTCACTAAATGTGAACATTGGAATGGACCATAAAAAAAGAGAAAATAAAACTTACTTTGCTGAACTGCGACAAAGACTCATCCATATTGTAATAATCACCAGACCAAACAACTCTCTAAAAAGCCAAACAAAAAACAGATCAGAAAGTAATAGAAACAATACAAATTTTGCCTCCAAAACAGTAGTGGCTGCTCCTTTGGAGAAGTTCAATATATGTTACTAGGATTATAAAGGTATTTACAAAGAGTAACTTTGCTTCACACCACAAATCTACAAGTCGACAGGACAGCTAAACAGCTGCAGAAATTCCTACCTCCACATTTTGTTCTGCTGCTGGATTTATATTCCACAGCACATTTCTCTAATTAACATAGGCAAAGCAGGCACATTTCTCTCATTGAAACAGAGCAAAGCAACATCCCAGTTTTCCACACTGTGATTAGGCACAGAAGTTCAAGCCAGGGCTTCACCTCAGTACTTTGCAAGCACCTACTTTTTAGGCAACTCCTGAATGTCCAGGTGAGAAATTCTCCCTTGTCCTCAATCCCTTGGAGGACTCAGCAGCCCATGCCAGATAAACATGCATTTGGTATTGCCTCAAGAGTTTTTAAAAACATTGATTACTACTCCTACAGCTCCAGGAAAAGAGCACAAAGCTGTTTCACTGTGCTTGTGCCCTGGTCTCTGAAAGCCTGACAAGTAGATCTAACTGCTACAATCAGGGAAGCAATGACTGTTCACTTCCCTGTGTACAAGGAGTCACTGGTTTGGAGCACTATGGTCCCTCCTCTTTGGTCTGATTCCTCTGGACCAACAGCACTCCCTGCAACAGCCCAGCAAATAAAGTTTTGGAAGGCGACACCAGGAGGACATGGCCTGGTGAGCTGGATTTGGGCAGGGGCAAATAAAACCCACTGCTTACCTGCCTTCCTCTTCATGAAAAATGTTTCCTTGAGCGTAAGCAAACAAAGAGCATGCCAAGGCAATGGTCCCAACAACACAGCCAGCAGAATGAAGGTCACAGAGGCTCCTCCAAACACCATTGTCTGGGGAAAAATTATACTTTCAGCCACTATCATGAAGCATGAAGTAAACCCATCTGGTTGTTCTACAGACCTGAGTGGCAAGTATCCCTTGGTGAATTTACATAAACCTGCAGTTTTACAAAAGCAGTGCTATCATAATCTTTATTTTCCACAGATCTTGGCACAAGGAAAACCCTGACTATGAGTTTAACATGCAGATTCTCTTGACCAGCCATTATGCCACCTATTACACAGTAAACCTCCCCTGAAATATTCCAAACCACAAGCAACCAACCCTCATGAGTTCTGAACTTAGGAATGCTGCCACTCTATATGCTTAAAGTATCCAGAATGCCAAGAGACTGCAATGGTGTTGTGACAATACCATGCACTCCTAAAAGTTTTCTTTTTTGAGTGTGATTTTAGTTGATTCAGCATAAGTATTCATCCAGAACAGATATAGTCACTTTTTGTATATAAAATGGCCTTATTTTAAATTATTTCCACTGAATTAAAATACAAAAATCTTAACTATGTTCTTAAGACCTGAAACGAATCTGACCTGAATGATCCTCTGAACTGCCGTCAGCCCCACAAAATACACCCATGCTGGTTGAGCCTTTGAATGTTCCTATTGCTGCCCATTGCTCTGTGGGGCAGCTGCAATACCTGGCACTGAACGAGACCTTTAGCACTTTCATTGGACTGTGCAAAGCTCAGATGCTCTTGCATGAGGTAGATAAACAAAAACATGGATTTACAACAACAAAACAAAGTGAATTAAAGTGCTAAGGTCAACACAGAGCCAGGTTCAGAGCATGCTCCTAGGCTTCTCTCCAGAAGGCTTTGAGCTGGAATCGGGGTGCAAAGGCAAGCCCATCCCAGCAGCTGGGCTTTCTGCTGGGCTCCTTTCCTCCAGCATGTCCAGCCACCAGCAATAAAGTAATGATCAACTTCTGCAGAAATAGGTCCTGCAGCTTTTTGCCCTCAGAAGGTAGTAGGATGTGTTTCCACACTGCCTGATTTTAGTCTGAGGTTCAATTTAAAAACAAACAAACAAACAAACAAAAACCAACCACCTTTTGAGGGCAAAATTTGAACAGAGATTGTTTTGCATACCAGTATCATACCTGTTATTGAAGGGTTGATGCTGACAAGCAGTGTCAGGGCAGCTGGCACTAAGTAGACAATCTGTTAATGACATATAAATCTACTTGGTAGCAAAACTTAGCAAGGTCAGGAAGCAGAAGTGCCCAGCCACAGCGGAACTTCTCCCCTTTGCAGCAGTTTGTCAGAGGCAAAGAGCAGATCCCAGTCCCTCGCACCCAGGCGTGCTCTGGCACTGCTAGTGTTCATCTTCACCATCACCACCCAAAATCCCAGGCCACCAGCCCACAGCCAGCCCTTGTTCCTCTGCTCCTGGGTTACAGAATACTGGCTGCCTAACCACTCACTGCAGAGCCCCTTCCCTGAATCCTGATCCTCCAGGGAAAGCATTGCCGGGACAGGGTCCTGTCCGGCCCTGGGCTCCCCAAACCCTCCACTGGCGCTGGGGCGTTTTGCCCCCTTTGGTGCCGCTGTCAGAGGGGCTCCCGCACCCCAGGGCACGCAGCAGCTCCTGTCGCACACACAGACTGTCCCCGTCTGCCCGCAGCTGCCAGCGCAGGCCCGGGGCCACGGGCTGCTCAGTGCCCGAGGCAGCACGGGCACAGGAGCGGGGCTGTCCCCGTTTCCCTTGGAGGCCCAGGTGAGCGGCAGAAAGCGGCTCCCGCGGGTGGCTCAAGGCAAGCACAGGGCCACGGGCACAGCATATAAACGGGCAGGAGGAGCTGGAGCAGCTTGGGGCGCTCTGCAGGGGCAACTGCAGATCTGGGGTGAAATAAGGCAGATCCAGGAAGCACGGTCGGATTCCAGCCGTCGCTGCAGTAGAGACATCGTTTTCTCGGCGTCTGCCCGCTCTTCAGCTGGAAGCCGGGACGTTTCCTCCGGCGGCCCCGGATCGGACGGGTGTGAGCGGAGCGGGGCTGGAGCCGCCGGGACCCCCGGGACAGGACGGGGAGGGAAGGGCGGCCCGTACTCACCGTCCACAGCCCCGCGTCGGGGTCGTTCACCTGCAGCGGGAGGCACGCACTGAGACCCCGCAGCCGCCGGCCCGGCCGGGGCCGCGCTCCGCGGGAGAGGAGCGGAGGGGACGGGAGAAGAGCCCCGGCCTCACCTGCACGGCGGCCGCCAGCCCGAAGAAGGCGGCCATGAGGAGATTGCAGAGCCGCCACAGCCGCGCCGCCATGGCCGGGGCGGGCCGAGAGGCGGGACAGAGGGGCGGGAGGCGGGCGGGTCCCGATCCCCGTCCCCGTCCCCGTCCCCATCCCCATCCCGGCCCCAGCCCCGATCCCGATCCCGATCTCAATGGCGAGGCCGCCCGGGACGGGACGGTCAGAACGGCGATACTGCGAGGGAGATGGGGCCCTGGCACAGGGTACCCAGAGAAGCTGCCCCATCCCTGGAAGTGTCCAAGGCCCGGTTGGACGGGGCTGGGATAGCGGAAGGTGTCCCTGCACATGGCAGGGGGCTAAATGAGATGAGTTTTAAGGCCGCTTCCAACCCAAACTATTCTGTGATTTTTGTAATGGTTCAGAATTAGTTTTGTGTTTAAGAGATTCAGTCATTTTGTGTAGTCTGGAGAACCAAAAAGGATATTGCTCAGAAGAATAGCATTGTGCCATTGTTCACTGATCATTTATGATGAAAAGTGAAAATAAGTGATGGATCGAAAGTGGGTCCTTTAGAAATGTGATATTTACCAAAACTGAGGCTCTACGAGATCATGTCTCGCACCAATTTCCGTATCAGTGGCATACAGTTCCCTCAACACCCAACAGAATCAGGTCTTGCTGAATTGTTGTGTGGAGGACATGTAAATGTGTCCACATTTGTGGAGAGGATTAATTCTCAGCTTATTTTTAACTGAGTCTTTACTTGAGCAGGTTACAAGAGATGAAATTACTGCAAATAAAGCCACGAGAAGTAAGAGTTGTCTTTGTGTGAGTCCCTACTCCTCACCTCAAAAGAAGCAAAGCTCTAGTAATTACCTTCATGCCTTGCTTCCGGGTCAAGGATAGGCTCTTGAATGTATTTTCTAATAAAGGGGAAGTAATTTTGGACTAGAAAATGGAAATGTCAAGGATTAAAAAGCAACAGTGGTGATAAAAAGTGTAAGAAAAATGTAAGAGACAGCATGTCTTTCATTAGCATAATAATTATTAGCATATTATTACAGGAAAATAAAAGCAGCCAAGCTTTTCAGGCACACTGGTTCTTCTTTGTGTGGGAAACAAAATTATGAGTCACTGCCCGTTTTTTCCAACCATACTAGCTGATCTTCAAAATGAAAATTAATCTGTGATGAAGTTTTTGGCTCTTTGTCTGATCACAAGTTATTGTGCAAATTTACAGCCCACCTAGTTTCTGTCACGGCTGGGCTGCTCCTTGACATCTCATGGGCTGCACTGTCAGGAGGGGAGAGCAGATGGGAGAAACTGATAGAGACTGGGAAAGAAGCACAGAAACAGCTGGACAGACACATCCAGGGCCCTGTGTGCTGTGGGACAGGACTCTGCTGAGGGGCAGGGAAGGCTGGGCTGGCAGAAAGCAGCTTCTAATGGGCACTTGGGAGGCATGGCATGGAAGGTTTGGCAATCCTGTGAGTGACCAAAGTTCAGTGACACAAGAGCAAGGGAAGGCAAAAGGCCCCTCTCTCTCTCCTGAGCACAGGGTCAGAAGGAGGGATTGGTTTACCAGCTGTGGCATTCTTTACTACTCTAATTCACAGAATCACAAAATATTCTGAGCTGGAAGGGACCCATGAGGATCATAGAGTCCAACTCTTGAGTGGATGGCCTATACAGGGATCAAACCCACAACCTTCATGTTAGCATCATGCTCTAGCCAACTCAGCTAAATGGAATTCAGAAGCAATCAGGCTGTAACATGCTGTAGATATAAAAAGGTCTTTCAGTGCTGGGTGTGCTTATTGCAAAGGAAAGATCGAGGCTGTTAACTTTAAAGCTTTACCAACTATCCTGAGCACTTCCTGCAACCACCCGCTGCAGGGACACAGGAGGCTTTGTCGGCAGAAGGCAATACTGCCTTCTCCCATGAGAGGGAGGCCAAGAACCTTTAGTATCCTTGAGTAGAACTTGAGCTACTAGTTCCTCAATATTAGGCAAAACATCTTTCCTCCTAATAACTCTCTGCATCTGCTACTCACTCCATAGCAATCTGAGCTTATCTTCACTGTGGCAACTCTGCCTGTAAAGAACAGAGGCAGCAGGGATGGGTGCTGCAGCCAAGCTGTGATATTGAGAGCCAGGACATTTCCCAAGGGCCTGTACCAGAGATGTTACTACAACACAGCCATAGTCACCCATCACAGTGACCCATTTCATAATGGCCCTAATCCTTGTGTCATGAATGGTCATAGATTGGTTTAGATTGGATCAAGAGTGATTAAAAGGCTCTGAGTGGGCAGGTGAAGGGTTTAGGGCCTTTGGTGTGTTCCTGGCCACAGAAACCTGACTGCAATTCCAATAGGGACATCTGGAGATAAATGCATAATATTTAAAAGCTGATATTGCCAAAAGGGGTCTGGGTTTAGTTGCCTTAACTGGTGGGTCAGGTGACAGGAGCAGGGAAGGATGAGGTCCACCTTCCTGAGAATGGGAGCAATCCCTTGTTCACTGATTGACCACCTTCAGAGGACACATTTCTGAAGAAAAGGCAAACCCATTCTTAGGATTGTTTTTGCTGAAGGACCTGGGTGCACCAGGTGAGTAATGCAGGGGGATGAGGAAACATGATACGTACCTTAAGGGGATTTGATTTTTGGGTGAGAACAGTCTGTAATGTTGAATTTCATGTGCAATATTGGTTGTTGAATGACAATGCCACTGTATGTCATAGCTACCATGGACCATAACTGGTATAGGGTTGGTATTTTGCTGGTGCTAGGCAATGTGGTGTCCCCTACGGGAATAAGGGAGGAGATGATAAAGGCACACCTTCACCTTACAGGTCCCTGGGCTTTGTTATAGGCTCTTCCAGGTGCTGGCACTGATGGTTGCCACCCATCGTGCTCACACTAACCACAGCCAGGAAGGGTTGTTCCTTGTTGAAGCTCTGGGTACAAGTGACTCTCATTCCTCTCCTAACCAAAGTGGTAGAGGGGCCAGACTGGAAGCAGCTTTGGAAAAGTGAGCAATATCCCCAGAAAGGGTAGAGGCCAAGATGGGACAGTGAAGGGCAGCAGCCTAAGTTCAAACACAGCAAAGAGGTTACTAGGATTTTGGCTTGTGTGAGAGGGGTTGTGGAGTTCCTCAAGGCAAAGGAAAGGTTCGTCCTTGGTAGGGAGGGAGGTGGATTTGCTGGACTATCAGGAGTTGGGAGCAGAAAGAGGGAGATGGGCTGGAATAGTCTCTGGGGCACAGAAGGAACCCAGCCTTCTGCCTAAACCCTGCTCTGGAGGGAACAACTCACACTGCTGAGACCACTTTTGCCAGGAAGTGGGAGGTCAGAACTAGTCCTGACCATCTCCCTGTTTCTGCTCCCTGCAACTGAGCAGGGAAATGAGAAGACTCTAGGATGTAAGAAGATGTTTTCCTAAGTTCAGGACATATGAGAAAAGAAAAATCTTGGTCTTATCATGAGGTAAGAGGAATCAATATGAGCTGAACTGGGCGAGAAAGAAGTAAAAATGAAGGCAGGATGGAGAGGCAGGTCATGCCGCAACCTCGTCTCCCACTGCCCTTGCACAAAGGGTGATGGTTTGCAGTTCTGTGAGGCACTTCCAGTGTGTGTTTAGGGCTGTATTATCACCTCTATGGTGACCTGGGCAATGGAGCAGCAGGGAAGAAGTCCTCATACTTCTAATACATGGGACATCCAGCTCTTTCCTCAGCCCATCTCCATTCATAAAGGGGGTCAGTATTGTTTCTACTACAAAGATGAGGACACAAGGCCTCCTGTAGGTGAAGGGAGTTCCCTATGTCATGCAGGAGGCTGGAGAGGGCCCGCAGCTCTGGGTCAACGATTTCACTGCTCTGATTCACAGTATGTGCTGCCCCTATGACTAAGAGTGTGGGTTTGCTGGAGTTAAGAGGAATGGTCAGGAACCATGTGCTAGCATGAACAGCAGTGGCCAAGAGAAGAAAGAAAATGAGGTGGAGACTGATGGTGGCAGGAAGAGGTTGATGCCCTGGGTGTCCGGGAGAGCACGGCAAGGAGTTGTGCCCTGTGGTCTCCAGAGACTCGGCAGAAGTTTGCAAGGGGCTGCCTGTGTGGATTAAGTCGTAGCCCTAGGGCTGAAGACGAAAAATGCGATAAAGCTGCTCGGGCCGACTGCCGGCCCCCGAGGGGATGTGAGGCAGGACATCCCCGAGGGGATGTGAGCAGATGTCCGGGCGCTGCCGGCTGAGAGGCTGGCGGGGCCGAGCGCGGTGCGGGGCCCCCCGACGGGCTGCGGGCGATGCCCCCCGGCCCTAGGCAGCAGGAGCGGAGCCGAAGGACCGCCCGGGGATGCCCCGTCCCCACGCGGGAGGCAGCGCCGCCTCCGCCCCGCCGCAGCGGTGCCGCAGGCGCGGGGCCCCGGCGGGGAGGGGTTTCGCGGCCCCAGCCGGGGGCGGACGGGCGGCGGGGCCGTGTGTCCTGCCCTGCCGGGGAGGGCCCTGCGCAGCGCCGCCGCCGCTGCTCCCGCTCCGCGCACAATGGCGACTCCCAGCCCCAGCGGCGGCTCCGGGGGGAGCGGGAGCGGGCCCGGGCCGGGCGCCGCCAGCAGCAGCAGCATGCAGGGTAAGCACCGCCGGCCCGGGCAGCGCCGGGCCTCGCCGGGCCGGGCCGGAGCCTCCGCAGGTCTCGCCCTGCCCGGGCCGTGGGGAACCNGGCCCTGGCCTTGCCCGCTGGGGCTGCCGGGGCGCAGGGCCTGCCCGGAGCTCGGCCCCGAGCTCGGCCCCGGCCGCCGGGACAAAGGCCGGGCGGGACGCGGCTCCGGCCTCTCCCGACGGGGAACGGTTCTGCGGCCGCTCCGGGTGACCGGTGCAGGCCGCGGCTGCAGCAGCATCCCTGGGGGGGCCGGCCCGAGCGAGGCGCGCTGGGGGCGGCCCATGCCCGCAGGAGCCCCGCGGGGCGGCCGGGCCGGGGCTGCGGCACGACGGCACTGCCCCGGCCAGCCGCGGTGCCCCCCGGCCCTCCGCCTCCGGTGTGTGCTTTTCTCAAGACAGATGGTGAAGTAAAATGAGTTCAGGGCGAACTTGTGGTTCAGTTTCGTTCCGTTCCGATGGAAATTTACAGTGCTGCAGCGGGTCGTGTTGGTTCCCACTGGCACTTGTTGATGGTTGAGCAGCCTTGCAAAAAGGTGGATATTTGTTTTTTAGAAAAGCCTCAGCAAACCCTTTGAGTTTCTCCTTTAAAGTTAGACCATTGCAAAGTACTCTCTGCTTGAAAAACATTTTAGGCCTTATTAGGCTGAGGTAGCACAGTGCTGGTTTTTTTTTTTATAAATACAGGGGCAGTAATAGTAAAGAAGCAGTTTACCCTGTTTTGGGACCAGGAAAAAGGAAAGGTTGCTCTCTTTGTGACAGAAGTGCAGGTACTGTTGTGAAATAATGTTTGTAACTGTTATTTGCTGTATTCTGTGTTCTATCCTCCTGGTAAGGACTGTGCTGGGACTAGTGGGCACTTGTTTGGGCAGAGAATTGATGGTTAAACTGAAGAGTTTGGTGTATTTGGATTAAAAAGGTGAATTTTGGCTCCTTGTAGCTTTCTCTGCATGGAGGATTGGGTACCTTTTGAGCCTTGTCAACGTATTATTATTTGTCTTTCAAAAACCAGAATCCCAGACCTTGTGAATTAAATGCATGGGTTAAAAACTTGAGCATGGTATGCCAAAGCAGTTGTGATTTAAAAAGAACAAGCCTTGTTCTTGTAGTGCAGTTACAACCCTCAGTGTTGCCGATTGTATTTTCACCTGACCTACTTTTCATATTTGAGTCGTTCCTCTGAATCACCTGTATCTTCCAAGGCTGAGAATTGGTTTTGCACCCTGGCACCTGAGATGCCCTGTGAGCTTGTGGTGATACAGCATCTGCATGCTCTCTCCAGTGGAGGAAGGGCAGTTGGTTCTGCTGTAGCTGGTTTACAGTGGCTGTTTAAACATGGATTCAGGGCTATGGGCCGGTGTGATGATGCCCAAGTGCTGGTGGTTTTTCCTAAGGTGACAGGTGAGTGTTTAGGTGTCCCAGGAGGAGTTGTGTGTGGAATCCTGGCTGGGCTCCGAAGCAGCAGGTTGTTGTGATGGTTCCTGGAACCTGCAAGAAACTCTGTCCGAGGAGGACCACCACCTGGGTGGGATGGGAAAGGGCTGCAGGTGGTGTGCAGGCTGCTGGGGCAGCTCTGGCTGCTCTCCAAGATTCACAGTGGCCTTGCCCACAATATGTGTTCCTGCTGATGCCAAGGCAAGCTGAGCTGAACAAAGAAAACCCCACAAAAGTGCCGAGTGTTCTGCAGTTGGGATGCCCAGCTTGTGCTTGTGGTGGGGCTGGGCAGGCACTGGAGCACGGGAGGTGCAGGAATGCATTGCTGGATGGGGATGAGAGTTAGGACTGCATCAGTGTTGATTTAATTGGCTTAAACAGCATGAAAGGGTGGAGCAGGGAAGTCATTAAGCTGGAAACAAGTAATTATATTTAAAAAAAAAGTTTTGCTCAGTTAATTTTCAGCCAGAAACACTCTGACCTGGCTTGTGCAACTGCTGCTGCCAGGGTGGTGGGACTGGGAGAGAGTGGAACTCCCGTGCTAAAGGACTGTGGCAGTGCTCCCCTGGACAGCAGTCTGTTGCTTTTGGAGACCCTGCTCAGAGGCCATGAGCTTGGGCAAGCTCTCCTGGGGTGAGAGTCCCTCCCAGAGGGTTTCTCTTTTGGTCAGGGCTGGCAGTTTTATAAGGAATGTCAGCTCTCAGGGCATTCATCAGGGCCTGGGGGTAGGAAAGACTTGTGAGGATGCTGGTATAGGGAAGAAGTCTTAGAAATTGGGGCCCATCACACTGATGTCCCAGGCAAAGGCAGCAGATCCAGAAGGTCTCTGCAAGGCACCCAGCTTTGGTTTTAATTCTGTATCCTACCCCATTTTTGATGCACACAGGCTAAAGTCCTTCAGGTGACTATACAGAAGTGAAGGGACACTGCTCTGTCCTTGTGCTGGGCTCACTGTGCAGCTATGGCACTCAAGGCTGGTAATCAAGCAAGGGGTTGCTTTAGACTCTATTATTACTCACTCTTATTCTGCATGCCCCACCTTCACTCTCATGTCTTCTCTTGGCTACCTGGATCAGCTGCCCATGCCAAAGGACCTGGAGCTTCGTTTCTTCCCAAGGAGCCTTCTGGCCAGTGCAGTTCATGGTGCTGTGTTCAATGCACAGCTTGGAGACAAAGGAGAGTTGGAATTCTGAGTATTAAAATAGATTCTATTCCATAATTTTTTAAATGTCTGTTGCATGCACACTGAAGTCTATCAGGATGCTGGTGACTGCTGGTGTGAAGAGTTGTCGTTCTTAGTCATGTGTAATGTTAAAGTTCAGGAACAGTACTGAATATTTAGTGTCGTGGATGTTTTGTGGAGGAAACAGATTCTGTGGGAAGTAGGATACCTTTGACAGTGATTTAAGGAAAAAACAGCACCCAAACTGTAATTGGAGCAATTTTGTGTTTCTATCAGTGCCAAAATTAGTAATAGTCATTACTGCTAACATTACTCATAAAATGGTAATTTGAAGAATGGTGGTATGAAATCTAGAAATGTAGTTTATTCCAAGGCATACAGAGAATTTTGATTCTAATTACCACCTGTGCAGTCGCTCATCCTAACTACAGTGCCAAAGTGGAACTGGAACCACTTATAACTGATGGTTACGGAATCAGCTCAGCTGCACTGGGCCCTCAGGAAGACTGGAGGCAACTGGGACTTCTCCAAATACTCACTGCCTTGCATGCTCTGGTGTCTTTAAAAAGCAAAGCAAAGCTATTGTGTGTGTCTTCTCAGAGTGTGCATCATGGCTCAGATGTGTTGGGTGAGAGTTCCTGACTGGTTCAACTGGAATTTAGGATTCTCAGTTCCCTTCATGTATGTGGTCCTCTTTGCTCCCTCATTGATGTCTTTGCCCTCTTCACCTGATTTCAGCTGTTTTAGCAAAAAATCAGAGGAGATCTGTCTCTGGTGAGAGAGTCCTTTGCGGATACGAGGCAAGGAGGCTGGACAGGGAGGTTGTTAAGAGGTGCCTGAGTGCATAAGGAGATGAACTAGAGTCCCTCTCTTACCCTTGGATGCCATTAATGACATCACAGGCCAACTGAAGTTGGGTGATCGGTTCCTATTTACAAGGAAACTATCCTGTACCTTTGTGGCAGAAAAGAGCTGCTGGGAGGCTTTTTGAGAGGTCAGGAATTGTTCGTGTTTGGCTGGTGACAGAAGTGGTGAGTACTGTGATGGACTTTGTCAGTCACTGCAGTCAGGTGAATCTGGTGTGGGTGTGTAATGTACTCTGTGTCAGTGGAGTAATCATGGCTCCTGCACACAGCACTGGCAGAAGCAGAATATTGCTTGAAACCATTTGTGGGCATCACTGTGACCAGACTGATCCTCAGTATGGGAATTCTGTAAGAGATGCCATGGTTCCTGTGTCTTCCTCTGTTACTTGCTGCCTGGGTGAGTGCATGGAGTGACTGGAGCTGCTCCCCTCCCCACTCCTGCCCTCGGTGGAATTATCAAACCTGTATGTGTTAGCAGACAGCACTGATGCAGGCTGACTCTGGCAGATTGACAGGTGTATGTCTACTTGGACATATTTGCATTTGTTAAGAACGATAAAAGTTGTGTGGTGAGCAAATCAGTGTATTTCAGTTCATTTGTGACCCCCAGTTTATTCCTTTGTGGGCCTTAGGGCCATGTCTGCTTTGTTTGAGTCTTGGCATAAGCTTGTGTGTGTAGGATTGTATTGGTATGTGGGCATATGATTTTGCATTTTGGCTTTCTATTTTGTTTTACTTTTAGTCAACTGATGTTTTTGATATGTCTGTGTTCCTGGTAAAGGGGAAGCCCAAAAGTACTAGTTAGTTTCCTCAGTTACTGGGAAGCCTTTTCAGTTATTTTATGCTGATTTGAGGAAGCCAGGAGGTGTGGAAGTCACAAGGTTGTCCATCAAAATGAGAATTATCCTGGAAGAGAAAGATGAGTTTTGTGAAGAAGCAGAAGAGGCCAAAATCTGTACTTTCCAAACTTCATGTTGGTAAGGAGTCCCTGAAATTAAATTTGTGTGTATGCAGTGAAGCATTGCTTACAGGAATCTTGTGTATCCACATCAAGCTCTGCGTGTATCAAACACACATAAACAGCTCTTTAACGTCATGCAGCTTTGAAGTGGGATGTCTTCTGTTGGATTTAGGTTTGATAAGATTTTATGTGAAAGAAAATGTGGAGGTCTGCTTCCCAGTGGAGGAAGCAGGCTACCTGTTGTAGTCTGTGGAGACTGGAAAGGAAAACTGTGTGAGGGGAAGAAGCTGTGCAGAGTGTTTGTGTAGTGCTCTGCCCTGTGGGTAGGAACTGGCAGCAAATATCCATCTCCAGGCTCCACTGAAGTGATGTTTATAAAGAAGGTATAAAAATCTCTGAATGGATGTGATGCTTCTGGCATCCTCTCAAAGGCTGAAGTGCCCTGATGTGGACCAGCGTTGGAAAGGTGCTGGTGATGTTCCCTGCTCTCATGTACCTCATTTAAAATGGACTTCATCATATTTAAATGCCTGTGTAGGTGTGTATGTGGGTCCTGCCCTTCTGCCTTGTACTAAGACAGAAGCATCCATTCGGGAAGATGGGGATTGTTATGTGGCAGAAGCAGGGTGAGGAAAACCTGCCTGATACTGGCAGTTGAACCTTTTCACTGTGGTTCATGACATAGCATCTTGGATATGGGCTTTTTCATGGATATTCTACTCAGGATGGATTATTTTTGTTATTGTACAGTGTTGTCTGCTGGCTTTGGAGAAATGAACAAATGTTTTGGGCATTCCTTTGTTGATCCTGGTCTTTTGTGGTTGCTGGGCTGTAGCATCTCTTCTGCAGTGAGAAACTGGGTCCCTCTTACGACACTTGTTCAAAAGAATCTGTGTCTTTAAGTCTATTTGCCTAGGAGTTATTGCATTTTTTTAAACTATTTTTATATCAGTTGGTTGATTTCTGGTTTTTGGTTTTCCCTGTGCAGTTCTGCTGCTGCTCGCTTGGCCAATGTGTTCAGTAATGTGAATCTTCCATGCTGCAAGGGGCTTTTGTCTGTCTTCTGGGTCCTCAGGTTTCTTTTCACGTTGTGGATTTGTTTGATTGTAGAAGGAATGTGTGAACAATGGGTAAATGACAGTACAGTGCTTGTTGAGCACGGAAAAATGTCTTTCAAAAAGGGGTGTTACTACAGCTGGTTTACTTAATGTGCAGTAGTTACTCATGGCAAATCCCTGGAGAGAGACACTTCACCTGTGTTTCTTCAGTTCAGCTCATAGATGAGTTGAATACTGTGTCTCTGCTAGGCTGAGAATGGAACAGCTATTGCATGTTCATTGTCCCTCTGGTTTGGAGACTGTCTGGAACATGAGTGTGAGGCTCACCCCTTGCAGCTGGCACTGACTTGACTGTCAAAATATTGAAATACTTGATTATCAAAATCGATGAGAAGGAAAATGCTCAGAGTTATCCTGAAGGTGCTGTGGGGTTAAGTCATTGATCATAAAGTGTGAAATCCAGGGAGAGTGGGTTTCATCTCGTTCTCCTGGGACAGGATTGCAGGAAGGCTTTGGTTTTGAAGCTTTAGTTTTTACTTGTGGTTGGTTATGTTAGTGTCCGAAAAAGACAAAATAATTTTTGCTGTGACTCTGCACCGTGTTTTCTACCCCCACCCACCTCTTTGTAATGCTGCTGAGTCGTTGGACAAGTTATCTCTGTTACAGGTCTCTTGCTGAGGTTTACTGGGTGGATTTATGTAAACTGTAGATGAGATGCTTGGAAAACTGCCACTGCAGGTGACACCTCGTGTGGCAGCCTCTGGAAGGGCTGCTCCTGTGCTACCAGCATTGAACTGACTGCAAGAGCTGATATGGATGTACCTTTTACATACACGTACCTTTAACGTACACAGCCCATCTGTTCGTTCACCTTGTAGGTATTTCCCATGTCGGACCATGTTTGTCCCCTTGCCTCATGGGTGGTCCAGCCCAGGACCTGTCTTCCCTCTTTGGAACTGTCTCTGATAAATTGGCCTTTTCCTGAGAACCTGAAGCTGAAGGGAAGGATAGACAGCAGGGAGATTTGCGGTAGGAGAGACTTGAACTGATTCCTGTGATTTAATACGGTAAACTCAGAGCACCCAGAGGACAGTAGGGATGTGTTTTAAACCAAAGGATGTAAAAGAAGACTGATAAACTTTGGCAGCCAAATACATTTGGAAATAATGGTAAGGAAGGAAGGGAGAGTTGCAAACTTGCTCTGCCTCAGCAGTTGAGCTGCCACAGCCTCAGTAGTGAAGCTTTGTCAGCCTGAACATTTGTGTTTTGGAGCTGGTGTTCTGGACAGGCTGTGGTGCTGACTTCAATTCTAAACTTCTCATTCAGCTTTTATTTTATGTTACATTAGTCTGGTTCTTGTGGTCATCTTCAATCTTACTGGATTTGCTTGTGTTTGAGGGGAAGCTTTAGATCTTGAAGCTCCCTATGCTGTGCATTTCCTGGTCTGCTTAGGTGGCTGTTTCTTCAAGATTAGTCCTGCAGTTCATGCAGGTGTAACGTCTGTGTCTCCTTGTGGTTAGGTAGAAAGGTGCAAACGTGATTGTTATCAGATGTCATAGGTTTGTTTAAGCACAGTCCCAGTGGAGCTCTCTGCAGCCCTGTCTGGTGCCTGCTCCATGCCTGCACAGATCCTTTGCGAGGCATGTGAGGTATCATTGGCCTGGATTTGCATCAGGAGTATCATGTGATGCTGCAGAGCATCTTCCAAAATGTGTGACCTTGACACCTCAGGCTGTACCCTCGGTGGTGAGATCTCTGCTATTGCTGTTAGCGAGGAAATACAACACGGTGTTGCCAAGTATCGCTGCCCATCTCCCTCCTGTTTCTCCTCTCAGGTGAGCCGAGCTTCGTGCACACAGACGGTACAGTGACAGTGTTTAGTGGGTATGGCCCATTAACTTCCGAATGACCATCAAGGGAGATGGGAGTATGTGTATTGCACAAATTGTGTATTTATTAGCTGCTAAATTGATTTCCTCTTCTGCAAATCAAAGCCTTAGTGTTTGCCCTTTACTGGAGGCAGGGCCAGCCCTCCAGGAAGCAGACAGCTCTGCTGGTCCTGGAGCAAACAAAGAGTCCAAGCGCCAGGAATTAGTCTGTGTTTTGAATAATTTATCTGATCTTTCTGAGGTGCTTCGGGAGATGCCCTGTGGCGCAAGGACAGCTGTTGGGAGCAGACAGCTGAGCTGAATGGGAGTTTATCCTTCATCTGTTTTTGTCTAGACTTATTTTTATTTTTTTTTTCTGTGGACCAAAAGCGTTGTGTGCTTTGCTTTGGACCTGATTCTCTGGAAGTGGTTCTCTGAAGTGAATTAGCTATCGCTTTGCTTTTGGACCCGAAAGCAAAGTGTTTGTGCTTTGGAGAGGTTTGTGGACAGAGATAAAACAGTTTCCTTTGAAAACATATGGCTGTGTTGTTTGACCTGGGAGGGGTTGTGGACTAAGATGAAAGCACTGCATTTGGAAATCTCTTCTGGGGAGCAGTTGGGACCATGTCCAAGTTTTCCTGTAAAGACCAGTTCCTCTCCTGAACATTGTCAGTTCAGGACTTGGTGTCATGCCAGACTCTGGAAACCTCATCCTACCGTTGATATCCTCTTGTTTCCTCTTGTCCCAGTCAGAAACCTGCATGGGGAGAAAGTAGGAAGGGGGAGGATGGTCAGAACGGCTTTGTACGATGCTGGCCAAGAGCTGAGGAGAGATGTTCTTCGAGGTCCTTTTTGCCTTGGGGTAGCCACAACATTCAGTGTGTGGAAAGTGGGATATTTGCATGTCAGCTTTTAGAGCTGGTTTGCTTTGTGATTTGGGGAAGAGGTCAGCTTTCTGATCTGATATAGGCAAACTGCTGTCACTAGAAAGTGTGACACTGAGCTGTAAGTTAGTATGCAAGTTTACACAAAGGAGTCGTGAATGAGCTCAGACTTCTGTTGGAAGAAGAAAGGGCTGCATGCAAAGGTTTAGGTATGTGCTGCTATAGGCAGCAGCTTGGCAGTTGAGTTCTTTCTACACTGGTGCCACATGTTGTGGAATATCTGAACACGACTGCCAGCATTCTCCTGGAAATGCAAAATCTATTTGAAAATGTATTTTTAATTAAATTTTTTTTTTGAGAAGAATTAGAGTAATAGCCTGGAGCTTATCTGCCCAGCTGGTTATGCCAGAGTCATACATAGCCGGATAGACTTCGTATGGGTTAAGCTTTGCCACTATGTATCAGTGCTAGATGTCCCTGGGACTAAGAAAAAAAAAAATTACTCTCTGGGCTCTTTCTGTGGTTAAATCCCTGCTGATCCTGCTGATGAGGACTGCAGCTGAGCAAATGGGAGAAGGATCTTCTCAGCAAGTGTGGAAGTGGCAAAGATTGAGATGGGAATAGTGGGAGCTGGTGTCTTGAGGTCCATGTATGTCTGTCTGGAGGGTCGTGTGGGAGGGCTTAGCTGGCTTCCCCATCAGGGCCATGATGGATTTCTTCTGGGAGTTGAAGAAATTCCCAGTCTGATTTGTCAGTATGGCTGCTTTTTTTTCCTGCCCTACAAAAATACGGGAAATGAAGACTATGTAAACGCAGAGTTTATTTCAATGAAGCCCTGCAATGTTTCTAGGTCTGGTAATTTGCTTTAATATAGACAGGCCTTAGTCAGGGCTGACTTGAACGGGAGGCTGGAACTGAACTGGCAGCAGGAACTCTGCTTCATCGTGAGCTGCCAGAAGTCTGAGTGGCAACCTGCCCCATACCAGGGCACTGTGCTGCTCTCACAGTACCTGGGACACAGTCCAGGAGTCACTTGTCCACAGTGTTGTTTCCATGTAGTAAATAGCAGCTTTCTGGGAAGTTTTGTGTAGGGTTTCCCTCTCGGAGCTGAGTGATACTCTTGACTTGGGCAGCAAAGCTCTGACTGCCCAGTGTTCTCACAGTAATCCTGTGCTGGCATGTCCTGACTCCTTGAGACCCAAACCAAACACAGATAATGCTCTGTGACAACATTCTTCAACAGGTTGATGTCCGTGCTGTTGAGCAATGCAGGAGTGGATTGTGTAATAAGACTGGGGTCATCATCTTCCTGTCCCTTCAGACATGGTGTTCAAGAGTTGTGGGTTTAGCAGCCAGCACAGGTCACTCCATGACAGCTGAGCTGGTAAAGGGGAAGTTTGTGTCATCTTCATCCGAGCTGTCAGGAGTTGCTGCTGCTTTACTGCCCAGCAGGAGCATTGACTCGTGCCAGGAGAAAAGTGACTTGTTCTTCCAACCTTGATGATTCAATCCCAAGTATGGCAGTTGTTTTAGATGACTGGGGGTTTGATATGATCTGGTCCATGTTAGGACTCAAAGAAATGCAAAAACCTTTGAAAGTTTCTTTGAAAAGAGAAGTAAAATAATGACATACAGCAACACAGTGAAAGAATTATGTTTGCACTGTGTGGGCACATACATTCTGCTGGGACCAGCCAGAGCCCAGCTAATGCCCTTACCCTCTGCTAAGGGAACTGGCAAGCTGGATACCCAGGGATTCCTATGACAAGTTTAATATTTTGTCTCCAGTAGTTGGCCCTTTCTGCCTCATGCATGAGCATATCAGACTCCTCTTTAAAAACAGTTGGGACTCTTGGCTTTCAGTAGACGATTTCAGTCATTAGCTGATATATTCTTTCTGAAATCACACCTTGGTGATTTCATGGCACCTGCGTAGCTGTTGATCTGGCTTCGTCAACATGAATGTGCTGCTCCCTCTGTAATGCCTGTGTCTCAGAGGTGTTTTAGGGTGTGATGGTATTCCTGCCCTGGTGTGCCTTGTGCTAGGCAAGGAACCAGCCTCCTCTCCCCTTTCCAGCATATGGGTGCTCTGTTCCCACTGATGGGATGTTATTTGCAGTATCTTTGGGGTTCACATTGTCTCTGGAGTTTGTTGATGGTCTTGTATGGAGCAGAAAACACAGGCAGCAAGGCCAGGTTGATACACCTCAGCTTCCCCCCTTCTCAGATGCCTCTGAGGGCAGCAGCACCAGGAGCAGACCTAAGCTGTGCTGATGTCACCAGCAGAGATGACTCTTGCATCATTGATACAAGGTCATGCAGCTCCCACCTTCTCAGCAAGAACTGGGCAGCCCTGCTGTAGGGGAGAAGTTGCAGCATCATAAACCAAGACATTGTGGGTCAGTTTGCTCTGGAGTGAGCATGGGCCAGGTGGGCAGCAATGCTGACTCTGGCCACAGGCCACACAAGGGTGGCTGCAAAGGTGGAAAACTTATTTGTTGTGCTGGGACACCTTGTGAGACCCAGGAGGGGAGTCCTGGTACTTTTGTGTGGGATAGTCAGTTTGTTTGCAGGGCTGGTGCACTCATTCCTTTTCCTGGAAGCTTGGAGGGAGAAGGAGTTAATGGGGACAAGGACAAAGGAAGAAGATAGCTGGATCTGAGTTGGGGCTACTGGCTGATATTTTTGCAACAGTCTTCTGTTACCCAGCGTGAGACCACGGGGATTAGCTGGGCAGACTCTCAGGCTCCTTCCGGACTGAGGGCCCGCCTGCCCTCTGCACACCAGTAGAGCTTTTTTACACGGACTTTCAAAATCCAGTGCGCTTGGGGAATTTTTATTGAGAGATTTTATGGTGCTTACTTCTTTAGCGGAGAAATTTTGTGTTTGCCCCTAGTTAATTTACCCTTGTAAAAGGGTAAACAACAAGGTTGCTGCTTCCTGAGAGTGCAGTGGTGCTAAATTCCTCATGCACATTGCTGTAGTGCCTGCATCCCAGAGCCTGCTGGATCACACCTGCCTCTTCCAACTGTTGGTGGGTCGGGTCCTTGTCACTGCTCAAAGAGTGGGAGCTTTGCCACAACCTGCCCCTTATATCAAGCAATGGATCTGTACCCAGGTCTGTAGTGTGGTTATCTGGTGTGATATCTGTGTGATTAGGAAGCAGTTCTTTGCTTGGGAAGAAATTATTCCTTGTGAGGGTGATGAGGCCCTAGCACAGGCTGCTCAGAGCAGCTGTGGCTGCCCCTGGATCCCTGGAAATGTCCAAGGCCAGGTTGGATAGAGCTTGGAGCAACCTGGGATAGTGGGAGGTGTCCCTGCCCATGGCAGGGGCTGGGATGAGATGGTCTTCTAAGTCTCTTCTCACCCAAACTGTTTGGGGTTCTGTGAGTCTGGTCTGGCTGCTGGCAAGGTGGAGAGGGGGCTGCAGGCAGTGCTGCTTGCCCAGGTTGCTGTTGTACAGGTGAACTGTTGTTAGCAGCACCTGTGGGGGAATTCTGCAAAAGGCACTGTAAGTATCCTCCCCTACTCTGGGCAGGTGTCTGATGAAAGTGTGGAATGCTGTGCTTGACCAGGTCTGGTCTTTTACTGTGATGGCAGTGCTGGAGAGTTGGGCTTCTGTGGGAAATTGCCTGGGCACAAGCAGCTGGACCATCTGTTTTAAAATATTGTTTAATATGGGCAGATTTACTCCAAACCTTCAGCTTTCTGGAAACAAAACAATTTCTTCAGTCTTAAAGTTCGTTACTTCATACGGTACCCTGGTCCACTCCTTTCCTGCCAGATGCCGGTGTTTGTCCCCTGGATCCTGATGATGGGACTGCTCTGTATTTAAAGCAGTGCAGCCTAAAGTTTGATCAAAAAATACATTTTATTTATGATTTTAGAGTCATCACTTGATGTTGAGTATTTTCCATTAAAAATACTGTTAACTGCTAAATAGCAACAGTGTATTTGCTTTAATTACCCCCAGAGTATATTTTAATTGTGGTTTTCTCTTTAAACCACTTGTTAAAGTGCTGGGAGTGTATTTACTGACTTTGTGCATGTTCCATGCAAATGTCACATGTGTTTTGAAGGAAGGGATGACAATAGCACAAATTCATTTACCCATTTAGCTTTCTCTCTCATAGGCAATTTCTGTAGGTCGTGCTTACCAGCTATTAACAAGAATGGCAGGAGCTATTTGGTGTTAATTTATTTTTTCGATTACTGAGTCAGTGCTCAGTAATTGTTGATGATGAAACTGGTGGCACTTAAAGAGGGCAGGAAGGGTCTGGCCTGGACTTGGCATAGGCTGGCACATACCTACTGTGCTGTCCCATCAAGTGATGGTTTTTGCTGTGCCTCCACTTCCTTTCCTGAAGAAGAACATCTTTAATTTGAAGATGGGGATTATTTTGTGCTGAGAAGGAAAAGGCAGTTGCTGTTCTCTATGCTGGAAGATCAAAGGTTTTTACTGGAGAGAGATGCTTTGCAGATCCTCTTCTTGTTGTAAATGAAAGGAATGTAACACAGGTGTCTGAATTTCTCTGGTAAGCCATTGAGAAGTGGCAGGATTTGATCCTCAGTGCTCTGCACTCCTTTCATGTGAAAACAGTAGCAAGTCTCAGTTCAGGATGGCAGCTTTGCCTTAGTGAATAATTTGGCAAAACTGTGTGCTGTCAGGTGAGGCACGAGGTGTGTTGATGTTCTGCTAACCTAGATTTGGGAAACCCTGACAGTAAGCAGTCAGAGTATTAATAAATGGTGAAATGAAGGGGGAAATATGCAATGGAACTGACTTCCTGCTGGCCTAAAGAGAGCAGCTTTGAGCTTGCAGCTTGTGCTGTGCACTGGGATGCAGCTCTGCGGAGCAGCAGGATGCAGTGCTGAACTTCCTGTGGCTGAGGTCCCTGTCCCATGGCACTCCTTGCCCAGGCAGCAGCCCAAGCCATTCTCCCTTTCCATGTGCTGGGCTCCTGCCTGTGCCCAGCTCTGCCCTTTCTGTGGGAAAGGCTGTTCCCAGGGGTAGTTCCTTCTCCTTTATGTTTTGCTGACAAGTCCGTATAAAGAAAATAAAAGGGTCATGGACTCTTCTCTTTTTTTTCTGTTTCTACCAGGGTTGCAAACCTCAAAACTGTTTGAAATTTGTTTCCCAGACTTTGATGTGAGGATCCCTTCCCAGTGTTGTTTCATTACAGCAAGACCCCAGTCCTATGGTCAGGGCCTGTTTATAGTGCTGCAAGATAAATGCAGAGTATTAAAAAGCACTCTTTTTTTCAGTTACAAAAATGTAGCAATAAAAAGGCAGCAGGAGTTCCTGTGCTGTGGAAATAGTTTGTGTGGCCTTTGGGGGAGCAGAACACTTTGAGCTGGGTGGTGGAAGGAGACCAGAGCTCTCTACAGAAGTTTCACCTCTTGACTGTGGTCCATGTGCTGGAGCCAAGGTCTGCAGAGGCTTGGGTTTGTCCTGGCTGGGAACACTGGGGTTTTACTCATCTGGAACCACACAGAAAAGGAAAACCACAAAACCCTCAGCTTCCTGCTCTGCAGGTAACGTGATTGCAGCTCCTCATTTCTCTACTTTCACTTTCTGCAGTGTTTGCTTGCATTAGGAATGGCTGTATTGAGGTCTTTATTTAAAATATTATTAGTCTTCTTAGACCTGTTCTCTCTTCACTGACAGGATGCAAAGTCTTTGTCTAGAGTTGCATCAGCTGATGTTCCAAAGCCAGTTTGTTGTTTCTTGCTGCAGATCCCTTGGCTGTTGGTTTGGAGTCAGAGTTGTTGTGTCCATCTGTGCAGTTCTTCCTTCAGGAAGAAGTTTGATTCTTGTCACACTTCAGTATTCTCTTCGCTCACAAGAAAGTGCAGGTTTCTGCCACATAAGTAAATATCCACAATGCTGTTGAGAGCAGCTGCTGTTGGAGGCAGCTCTGGCAATCTGCCAAGCTCCTGAAGGCAGCAGCCCTGTGCCCAAATCCCTGCTTGACTCCAGCCTTCAGTGGAGCTGTGCAAGAGGTTTGGTACCTGCTGCCTTCACTCCTTCCAGCACAGCAGCAGAGCAGCGGCTCATTCCTGGCATTCTGTGTGTTTTGTCACCTGAATGACAATGTTGGGCAAGAGTGCCATCACCGTGTGTCTTTCTGAGGAGGGTTTGATGCTGCCAAGCTGTTAAAGCTGCAAGTTCTGTTGGAAACATCAGTCATTAAACAATGCCTGACATGTCTCGGCAGTGGGAATCACGGGTTCCTTCCTGTGCTTGTCCTGCTATGGGGTATTGCTGATTCGTACTGAATGCTTCACAACATGAGTGCAGTACAAAGCTGGAAATTTTATGAGTGCACAAGATTTTTTTTTTTGTAAGAAAAACATCAGCCCAAAAGCTGATGTTCACAGAGCCATGGTGTGGTGTTTAACAAAGCCTCTGAATGTTCATTAAGTTATTTTGGTGTTGAGAAATAACTGGCCTTTGGGTGTTTCTGCTGGATTTCAGCATGAGGAAAGGCTTGAACAAAGTAAAGTGAACCAAAGCTCATTTAAGTAAGCTTTTTTAGATTATTTTGCCCTTTTTTTTATTATTCTTTGCTATGTGAATTTTCCTTCATTTTTGTCTCTCCAGTTCCTTGGAATTTTTCAAGAATATTTTTCATAATAATTCAAGTGTTGGGAGATGAGCTGTGACATGGCAGCAGGGCACTCCTGGCCATAGTGGAGGTGTGCTGGGCAAACCCTGGAGCTGGATTGTGTACATCCCTTGTGGCATCCTGCAGACAGGGAGTGGATCCAGTGGGAACACCCAGACCTGTTGTGTGGTCATGGGGAGATCTGTGCTGCTGCTGCACTGGACAGAGTGATGGAAATTCAACAAACTCAGGTTGTGTCTCAAATGCAGGTGTCAGGGCAGGTCCTGGGTGACCGGGGGGGAAGTGGGTGGTGACAGAGCACCAGGCAGAGGTGACAGGTTGTGTCTCTGCTGACAGTCTGCACATAACAGAGCTACTGTGTTGGGTTTGTGTTGTTCAACTTGACTTTGGGTCTGAGGGCTTCAGTCGAGTGTTAGGTTGAGTTGGGTGAGCTCTTGCCAGCCTGGCACGATGGGGTCTGGCGCTCACGAGGCCAGAGGATGGGATCTGACTGTAGAAGTGAAACCCAGCAAGAGTCACTAAATACAGAGATAGCATGGCTGACTGAGGAGGGCCTTGAGCTGGAAGTGGTTGGAGGATGAAAGAATATCTGAAGGAAGGATGTTGTGGCTTTGGTTATCACTTTTCATTGACATCTCAGTGCTGTGATGGAGGGCAAGCTGATGTGCTAGGTGGACCATTGCAGCTGTTCTTATGCTCTTTGTTTTTGGATCTAGCCCTTACTCCTGGAATGGGAACATCTATTTCTGAAATCCAGATTGGAGAAGTACAAAAATAGATCAGATAAATCTATCTACAGATACCACTTCCAAAGCTTAGCACAAAATTGCCTTGGATTTAGTGTCTAAAACTTCTCCAACCGAGTGCTTTCAAAGACAACTAAAAGCTTTAAATGTCCTGTAGACTTGTGATTTAATTTCTTGCTTAAGCAACTCTACACATCTCCATTTATAGGTCAGCAGAACTAAGCAAAAATGCCCATTGGGACCACGTATTCCAAGGTGTTCTTAAGATCCAGATCAAAATCTTTCCCGGTCTAGGGAACTAATCTTAATCCGATTGCAATTTCTTGCCCTCTAAGCTTAACCTACTTTACCAGGTGTCGTGGTGGAGGTATTTATAGATGCTGGAGGTGCTGTTGAATGTATCCCATTTCCTGCATTGCCAGTCTGCCTCCCAACCCCAAATCATGCAGATGGCTCATTAAAATGTTGTCAGGTACAATTGTTTTGCCATGGCGTGTGTTCATGAAGGCAGTGGCCAGTAATCCTTCCAGAGTCCTGGCTGCTCTGGGCTTGCATGTTTGTACTCCCTAGTTGGAAGCACACTTGGGGCTGTGGGTGAAAATTATGGCTAAATCCTCTTTCTGATGAGGTGACTCCTAAAAATGAGCATACTTAGCTTACTCCTGCAGTGCAAAATCATCATTTCAGATTTGAATACTGACTCTCAGATTATATGAAATTGAAGGTTTTGTTGAAGAACCAAAAAGTCAGTAACAGACAGATGCACTGGAAATATTTGTACCCTTTAAAGTGAATTTCAGCAGTTGCAGCTCTTAAAATTAGTAAGTCAAGCCTCAGACCTCTTCTTTCATCCAGGCTCCTCAAATAGAACTGCACAATATGCTGAAGTTCTTCAGGTTTTGTTTCAAAATTTGGCAAGTTTTTTCTTGAAAAACCGTTTATCTTGAGTGTAAGACTGGAAACCTACTTCAGTCTCAAATTAGTGGTGCTGGTGTTGGAGTAGATCCATGAGCAAGACTGGAAAGGAAGGAAAAGTAAGTGCAAGATGGTGGGTTGGAAGGGTCTGTGGGCAGGCAGAGCTGTGCTAGCAGCAGCAGGAATAACCAGCTGGAAACCCTGGGAGCATTCAGGATGTCAGCAACTGCGGGCCTGCAGCTCTAAAGCAGGTAAATGTTCTTTGCTGTCTCTACATCAAAGCAGGCATTTTGTTAGCAGACAAGATACAGCAGTTTGGTTATTTAAAGCTGTTGGAAGAGCAGAGATCTGTTGGGTTTTGTTTTTGTGTGGGTTTTTTTTTTCCTGTCTCCCCTTGGAGTTTGCACTAGCTTTGCTTGGAATTACCTTGGCAGAAATCAGAACTGATAGTTTTCTATTAAGAAAATTACCTCAAACATTCAGCTCTGTTTCCAAATGTCAGTAAATAATCCATTCTTCTCCATTTCCTCTGTCTTTTTGTTGATGTGTTTTAATATTACATGGGAGAGGTAGAAAGATTTCACAGTTCATTACGGATCCATTGACTTCCCTTCCTGCTGTTTGCTGTCACAGTTTGTGTTTCTGTGGTTGTATCTCTTTTTATCCTGGTTACAGTAAGGAAAGAGTGCAGATTTGATTCCTGGTGTATCATCACTCTACAGAGTGACTTCAGCATCTGACCAGAGAGAATATTTACCTGTGCACTGTGACTCACTTGAACACTGACCTGTGCTCAGGCTGTGGCAGCAAGAGGTTGATCCTGCAGAGTTGAACCGAGTGGAAAACAGTTTGGCAGGGATCAGTTTGTACCCTTGCAAGATAGAAACCTTGGGAAAAACCATTAAACTACTGCTGTTTTGAAAATCTTCCTGCTTGAAAAGGGAGCATTTTGTTCTGTGTAACCTGAACATGGTAAGCAGTGCTCTTGAGATGTGGCATGCAGGAATGGTAGTGAGGAAATTCTAGGAAGAAGTTAGAATTGCTTTCCCCAACAGGAGGTGACTCAGAGGCTTGAAGAAATGGCCAAGGGTATCCTGTACCAGCCCAGTGTATCCAGCAAGACCAGGAGAGTGACAATCCCTCTGTGCTGGGCATTGCTGAGGCACCTTGAATCCCTCATGACAAGACAAACTTGGAGGGGCTGGAGCGTGCCCAGGGAAGAAAACAGAGCTGGGGAATGGTCTGGAGCTCCAGGAGCAGCTGAGGGAGCTGGGAAAGGGGCTTAGGCTGGAGAAAAGGAGGCTCAGGGGGATCCTTCTGGCTCTGCACAACTCCCTGACAGGAGGAGAGGGAACAAATGGCCTCAGGCTGTGCCAGGAGAGGTGTAGATTGGATATTAGGGAAGATTTCTTCAGCTGTCAAGTATTGGAAGGGGCTGCCCAGGGCATGGTGGAGTCTCATCCTTGGAAGTGTAAAAACATGTGGCTGTGGTGCTTGAGGCCATGGTTCGGTGGTGAACAAGGAGGTGGTGGTGCAGGGGTGATGTACTTGGTGACCTTAGAGGTCTTTCCAACCTTAATGATTTTGTTATTGTGTAAATCATAGATGTCCTAGGTGAAGTAAAAATAGTAGGACACAATCTAACTCTGGAGGAATACTGTTGGCCTGCATGTGACCTGCTAGACAGCTGTTTCTTGTTGTTTGACGGCTGGTTGGCTGTGGTGATGGTAAAGGGACCTCACAGTGATGAGAACTTAACTGCAGAGCCAAGTGCTTGGATTAATTCTGGTGATGGATAGCAGCACATAAATAATTCTGTCCTTGGCCTAACACCCATTCACCAGTGCAGCAAGGAACAAGGGCTGCTGTGAGCCTGAATTTTTCTGGGGCTGTTGTGTAGTTGCATTTCCCAGTGTCTGTTTTGGCTGTGATCTGTGGAATTCCAACGAGGGCTGTGCATTTGGGGACACAAGGCATCACTCCTGGACCTCAGTTCAGTGCACAGGCCTGGTAGTGGAATGATGACATCCTTTTAGAAATTGTTTTGAGGACACCACCCACTTTAAGGCTGGGATGATTTGCAATAAAGATTGCTATCCTTATGGGTAGATTAACTTTTTTACGACCAGAAAGCTATTTTGGCTGTCTTTTTTTCTTCTTGAAGAGCAGCCTAACATAGGATACAATCCTGTTTCGAATGCCTCAAAACATAAGGTACTTGCCACTTCTGCTCAGGTGAAGTCCAGGCCATCCTGCTTTCAAATATGGTCTGGACTTGGTATAACCATTAACATGCAGCTGAACAAACCCAGTAGTCACAATTGTGAAGATCATAAGTCAAGAAACTTCATAATTTCAGGTCTGGTGTTGAGGATTACCCTAATTTGTGAAAAAGTTACCTATTTCAGAGTTAGTTTTGATTTCTTCCAAATCATTCTTTCTCCCATAATCTTTACTGTAAAAGTTCTAAGAGTAGTAGATGTCATAATGGTTGATGATTAGAATTATGTGTTAGATTAACAGAACCTTTAAAAGACAATTTATGTAGGGTGGATATTTCTACAGCATTTTAGGACAGTTTTGGTCACACAGCCTTGGTGGTGATGGGCATTAGTGAATTGCAGAAGCACCATAACGCCCAATCTCTTTGTTGTAGTGAGGCAGGGTGGTCTGTAATGAACCTGTGCCTAGCAAAATCACAGCAAAACTGCATCTAAAGGGGCTCTTTGGTCTCCAGTTAGGATGATGTGTCTGCAAGGAATAGAGACGTGGAGTCCAAAGTCATTACGATGAAACTCAAGGTTTGGAGTCCGCAGCTGAAGCTATGGAAGGCTTCTGGGGAACACAGTTTGCTTTGGCTCTCCTCAGACTTTGCTTCATTTGAGTCTGTTGTTTCACTTACAGTCCATTTCCATGTGATCTGTGCTGGATGGAAATTCCTGGCATTTCTCAGGATGTTCGTTTTCCCCAGTCACATTCCTGGTTCATCAGCTGAGCAGAAACAAACCATCCTGTTTGCTTCCTGGGGCAGCCTAAGCTTCTGTATTTGTTGGATTTGTAGAAAATCCAGCTTCAGATGATGGATTGACATAATTGAAACTATCCTTGGAAACCTACTGAGGTTGAAATCAATAGACCAATATTCAAGTGTGTTACAAAGTGTTCTGTCCCTGAGTAAAAACAGGAAGAGACTTGGTGTATAAAGTTCACAAATAATAAGAATAGGAGCAGGCTGTGAGGAGGTTTTCTGATGAGGGTTTGTAGTTAATTGTGTCAATGTTAGTCTTGGGCCACTCCAAGTCCCGTGTTCTCCTGAGCTGTATAAACATTGCTGTGTGAAAGGGAAAATCTCACAACACAATGTAACCACCCTTGACGGAGGGCTGGGGTTTCAGGCCTGTATATGGAACGGGCTCAAAGGATGGTAGAAGAAATCCCTGGAGCCCATGTGAGGGCAGATTTGTGCTGCTGTGATGGGACCTGCGAGTGAGGGGCTGTGTGGCCATTCTCCACAGGTTCCTGCCCTCACCACCCCTGTGCCTGTGCAGACCTGGGGGGAGCTGCTGAACGGGGAAGGTTTCAGGGGTAAGCTCACATCCTCCAGACCCTTGGCAGTCGTGGATTCAGTCTGGCTTTGCTCTGTGTGAGGGGGGAGGTGCCCTCAGAGAAGCAGTCAGCAGAGGTGTGGGAGATCAGCCAGGGGATGGTGTGGTGTTGTGACAGGTTGTGCATTCACTGGAGGGCCTCTGGTTCCTTGTTGCTGCAGACCTGCCCTCAGCTGTGTGCTTTGCTCGAGGGACAAACCTGAGGTACAAAGTGCTCTGGGTCTGTGCTGGCTGAGTGTCCTTAGTGTCATCTTGAAATGGGTGTTACAGTGTGAGTGGTGAGGCACAGGCTGACCAGAGAAGCTGTCTCATCATTCCAAGTTAGGTTGGATAGGGCTTTGATCAGCCTGACCTAGTGGAATGTGTCCCTGCTCATGGCAGGGGTTGGAATGAGTTAGCCTTTAAGGACCTTTCCAACCCAAAGGCATCACCCAGGCAGTGGGAAGCTGTGGGGGGATTCAGTTGTTGGCTCCTGGGAATGTGAGGGGGGGAAGAGACCTCATTTCAGGTGTTTTGATGTGAAGGAATGCAGGTTTCCTGTGGGCAGATGGGAACAAGACAGGGTCTTGTGTACCCCAGTGGGAGAGCTGGGGAGGGAAAACTGCCTTTGTAGTCCCAATCCTGCTGTTGCTTGAGCAGGTCATCTCAACTTCAGTTAAAAATACAGAACCAGTGGCTCACACTACTCTTTATTTATTTTGTGTTCCCCACTGCTTCCTCAGTTGGTTGCAGAGCTTTCCCTCACCTGGTCACCCCTCAGACATTCTCTTGCTTGGCAGAAGGAGCGCACAGATGTCCATCCTCCCTCAGGCCTGGTTATCTCCATTTGCTGCTAGCCTGAGGAGGATCAGGAACCCCAACAACCATCCTGTACTTGTAGTGTCACGTAGATGACATCTCAAGGTGCCCTTTCCCTCTTCAGTGCCATCCCCCTGGGTCTGGTGGTGTGCCCAGGCTGTGCGTGGCAGGTCGGGCCTCTGTGCCCCATGGCTGTACATGGAGGATGCTCAGCCCTGGGGTTGGAGGTGCTGTGGTTGCTGGAGCCCTGGCAGGTGACCCAGGTGCTCCAGCTGCCACAAGAGACGGAGATGCTGTGGATGCCTGGCTTTGCCAACTGCCTTGGAATGAGCTGGGGAACACCTTGGTATGAGAGCTGACTCGGTGTCACCATCCCCATGTCTTAACACAAGCTGTGATTTGCTTATGTTGTAAAATGTAAAATCCTTTTCTTATAATATGTCATTTTTTTTCTGTTTATTTCCAGATGCTCTCAGTATTTTGTGCTGACAAAAAGTTTACTTTATGTTCGTTGTCTCCCAGGTAAACGCAAAGCGCTGAAGTTAAATTTTGCAAATCCACCTTTCAAGTCCACAGCAAGATTTACTCTAAATACTTCTGGAGTTCCTTTCCAAAATCCACACATGTGAGTATAAAGCCAATGGCACAACTAGCGGAACAACTTTGAAATGAATTAGCCAACACCCAGTGTTAATTAAATGCAATTTGATTAGTCCAGTTATTTGTAGGTTGTTTAAATCTCTCAGTTTGAGTCACTGTAAAAGATTTTTTTCCAGAATTAAAAAAAGGTTAAATTGGGATCTTCTTGGTTTACACTGGAGCTAATGCCTTCCAGAATTGATTGAGTATTGTAGCTGATAATACTAGATACACCTATAGTTAATGTCTAGACTGAGTCACTGTTCTTTTCCTATCTCTTTATTCAGCTTATTACTTTTTGTTAGAGTTTCTTGTTTCTGTGTTACTTGTGAAAGCCATAACTGTGACAGAATTGTTTCAGCACTAAAACAGATGAAGGTTGAGGATTATCATTTTAGCAACAGGGAGATGTTAGGGGAGTTATGCAGAGATTAGGTCTCAGTAAGTTTTCTAGCCAGTTATCCGAGGATAATCCCTATCCAAAGTCTGAGAGTAAGTGTGGCACAGAGCTGTTCCTGACTCTAGTAAATACCAGGGTACATCAGCACCAAAAAGATCAGCTTTGTATCCTCAGATCCACCAATCTAGCTGGACAGTGCTGCTCTGCAGCAAGTCCCTGTGACAGTTGCAGCAAGCATGCAAAAGATGTCCCACATTCTTCTTCTCTGAGGTCTCAGGAGTTTTGTCAGTGTCAAGTCTCAGAAACTGCACCTTGCGGCCTCCCTACTGCCTGGGCTCTCTGGAGTGTCCCTGTCATAGACTGCTCCTGCTTGGCTCTGCGTGTCACTGCCTCTCTCCTGGAGCTCAGTGCCTCCTCCTTCCACAGGACATACCTGCTGGGCTCTGTTCCTGGGAGCTTCCTTATGCTGGGGATTTTCAAACAAGCTTTTATCAAGTTAGGAACATGTTTCTGATGGGTTATTGGTGGTAATTACAATATAGAGAAATTTTATAGAGTACTTCAGTTGATTCTTAAAATCTTGAGTGACCTGTCCAGCAAGTCCTCCTCTTTCCTTCTCTCTCCTTTCTGAAAGAGCATATTATTACTGATTGTAGAGCTCACATTTAGATATTTACTTTTTGTGTCTCATCACACCATCAAACTCTTGTAAAGATTTTCTGCAGAATCCCCTTTTGGGCTCTTTCATGTCTCTGACCTTATTAGTCCATTAAATAAAGGACTTAGTCTCAGCTAGTGAGTCCCCACCATCAGCCATCTATATGGATTTGACTGTGTTTATCTGTGCAGATTTCTGTCTCAGATTCACTGGAAGTCACAGTGGCTCCTGTCTGGTACAGAAGAGCTTTTGTTGTTAGTCTGTGACATCTTAAGTTTCATGTTTGTGCAAGTGAGTGTTAACACTGTCCAAGACAGGTGCTGCTCTTTCTCTGTGGGAGTTGCAGTTGTTGGCAGGGGTTGGATCCTGGGCTGGTTAATGGTGTTACGAGGTCTGAGGGCTGGCAGGTGTTTTGGGTTGGATATGGTAACTGTTCAAGTGCTAGAATTGATGGTGATGTGTCTATGCTAAAGCTTTCTTGGGAGGCTGCAATCTGTAATGGCCATTTCTCTTTGAAGGAGATGGATGCTGTTAGCTTGGTTGCTTTCTCTGTGGTGAGGCTGGCTGAGCTTGGATGCAGCAAATTGTCCTTGTGTCCTTTATGTGTCTGTAGCAGAGCCTGTTCCTCAAAAGCAGCGTTGACATCTTCTGATTGCACGCTTCTGTCAAGTGTTTGTCTCGCAGCTGATGTATCTCTGTCTCCTGCCTTCTTCCCTGAGGTGCTGGAATGACTTTTTCCTCACTAGGCTAGAAACCTTTTCTGGACTTTGGGTTTGAACTGAGTATTTCAGACCTCCTCGCCCAGACGTGTTCCTGAGTGTGTTTCTGTTCACCAAGCCACTTCTCAGCCTGGTGGAGCTGAACAGCCTGGGTGTCCTCCCAAAATGAGCACTGGCTCCACACTGCTGGGGCTTGTCCTGAACAGGCCCTGTTGGTCCAGATGGGTGGATCTGAAGATACAGAGAGGTTAATTTTTCTCGTGAAACTTGAGGTTCTGTGGTTTGGATCCACCGATCCGGGGTGTCCTGTTGCTTCTGCCTGAGATGATGTGTTGAGCAGCAGAAAGCAAGGCAGGCCTTTGGAAGGAAGGTCCATTCTGCTTCTATGACTACATGTGATGGAGGAGGTATGTCTTGTTTGGTTCAGCTGGAACTGCTGCCACCAAATGTTCTCGAGAAGTGCAAAGAGATTTTCATCTATTTCTGCCTGTCTGAAGGGCATCCAGCACAGTTGTAAACATAATTTTACGTGTGACCTGTACAGGGTAAGGCAGAAGAGAGCCTGAATTACAGACAGTAGTTGGAGAATATAATTCATACTTGAAAGGATGCAGTCTGGAGAAGAGGTAAGAGTTTTACTGGTGGAAGGATGAAGTGTAGAGAAGAGGTAAGAGTTTTACTGGTGGCTGATGCCTGATCAGAGTCAGTGAGGCTGTGTGATTACCACACTGTGCGGGCTGGGGAGCAGTCAAGGCTGTGGAGACCTGCCAGGTTAGCCCACATCTCTTGTGAGTTCAGGCTGACTTTGTCACTTAGACCAGATTAACAGCTGCTAACTTTGTTTTCCCTGCAGCAGACGTTGCAGAGGCTGGAGGACACAAGCCATGGTTAGGGTGAGCTCTTCAAATTCTAACCCATTATACCAACTGGAAAGCATCCCACCTTTTACCTCATTTGTCCTGTGTCCAAGTAGGATTTAGGTCACAAACAAAATTAGATTACTCTGTTATCTATGTGGAAGCTTTACAGAGCTGCTTGCAGCTGGCTGCCTTTGCTGAAAGGAGATTCAGATCACACTAACAGGAGTGATGTGGTGAGGTGTGACTGTGGTTGTGCATGGCAGGATTTCTGGCTGGGCTGTGCTGCCCATTGTTCTTGAAACCAAGATGGAAACCATTTGGCTGTAGATGAGATTTTTTTGGTTTTCTGGAAAGCTTTGTGTTCTTGTGCAGTGATACCTGGATGTTTGCTTAGAGGATTTAGATCAGCGTGCTAGGAAATGGGCAAGCACAGACCATGTTGTTTGGCATCTGGGTGACAGCATGGTGCTTCTTGAGTGTTCTGGCTGCTGGCTGGGAAGTCTCTTGACTCTCAGAATTGCCACCTCTTGAGAACCTGATTACTACAGCATTGCAGTTTCACGTGGAAAAGTGAAAAAATGAACTAATCTCTCTCAGTGTATAAATTTGATGTTTGAAGTGTCTGGTGTCCAGTTGAACTCCACAGTCTCCCTATAGCTGGTGAGTTTCTTCATGGATTTATTGGGACTTAACCTTTCCAGAGCTGCCCGATGTGGAGCTTCTCCTTGTGACACCTGGGAGAGTCACATGTTTTCCAGAGAGCTGCCCCAAGGGTGTGTTGGATGTTCTACTGAACTGTCAGGGCTGGATTCTTCAAAAGCCAATGGAGGTCCAGTTGCATATCCGACTTTGCTGATTCCTTTTATTCTGTATAGTTCAAGGACTGTTATTCCTGGAAAGGTTTTTTTTCTGGCCGTTCCAAAGGCTCTCTGGGGTGTCTGTTGCCCTTTTAATCTCTTCTTAGGCTTTCCCATACCCTTCTGGCATGTGGGGTCAGGCTCTGTAGCTGCATAGCCTGCAGCTGGTGGAGTTCTTCAGGAAGTAACCTGAGAGAGTTCCTACCACTTTTGAAAAAATAAACAACAAAACCTAAACCCCGAAGGGGAATATCCTAAGCTGACATGTTCCCTACTACTGGTGTGAATTTTCCTGTAAATATTTCTCTGTCTCTTCCTCATTTCTGTGATTGTCACTTCACATCTTTATTATTACTGGTTTCTGTTACCTTTCTGCTGTGTGGTACTTTCCTGTGGCAGGGAGTGCTGCCTGGAAGCCTTGGAGGCAGAATTCAGAGTCAAAGGTACCAAGAATTTGAATTTTTTTCTGCGCCTGAATGTCCCATTTTCTGAAAGTTGCAGAATCTGGATGTAATCACTTATATTTTCAAGTCAGCACAACTAAAATGCAACCTCCAAGGTCTCAGCAGAGACATCTCAGTGTTTGAGGGAGCCTGTGGTAACCAGGCTTTCACTTTTCATACAGACATCACTGTCAGTTCAGTGTTGGAACAATGTTTCTTCTGTAATTTTTTTCAGGAGCATTTTATGCAATTTGATGAATTTTGCCTTGTATTTACCCTTCCTCTTCCTTCCAAGAGTTTATAGGTTCATTTGACCAGTGATCTCTCTGCATGACAGAGATTGTGGTCTGTAACACACTCGAGTATCTGGCTTTGAGTAGGTCACTGCTTCAGAGAAGGTGCTGCTAGAGTCAGTGTGAGATTTTCACTGAATGTACTGCTTTAAGGTCTATTTTTTCTTTTTTTTTTTAACTTTCTAAGTTTTGGTATTTCTTAAGTGCAAATCCTCTCTGCAAAGGAGCTTTTTCCTGTCTGCAGCTTCTAAATTAAACTTCTCTAGCAGCTTCCACATCCCTTGGAGCTTCACTGCCCTGGTGGGACTGTTGTCTTCTTTCTGTAAGGGCTTGGTATCCCAGCATTTAACTTCTGACTTCAGGCCTTCTGGAACCCAAATTTGGATCTTGTGTATCTCCATTTAGCTAATCCACATGAATTTTTTTCAAGGGTGCTGAACACCCGCTTTCCTGTCCCCTGCAGGGACCTGGGCTCCTCAGAACTTCTGGGAACTAGTGAGCCACCCTTGGGTGTCTAAATCAAATCCAGCCTGATGTTATGTAATGACCTGACTCCCGTGGGTTCCAAGTGCTTCACGGGTGCTGAGTGATTGAGCTGTGCAATTAGCAGTTGTTGCACAAATCTCTGCATTCCCCATCCTGTGGCTGGGAAGCTGGGACGTGCTGTCTTTTGGAAGAGCAGAGGTTAGGCCAGAACCTTGTGACAGAGAGTTCAACAGGGATCTCTGATCTTTGATCCACAGGTAGCTCTGTGTTACCTGGCCCATCTTGGGCGTGGTTGGGAGCTGCTGTCCTGGTCCTTGTGCACACAGCCATGGTCAGAGCTGCTCATTTCGGGGCAGAATTTGGACCTTGCAGCCTTGATCATCTCCGTGTGATGCATAACAGGACCCCCACCCAGAGCTCGGGGTAGGCCTGTCCCCTCCATGGTGGGAAGAGCAATGATGGATGAGAGGATGGAGATGGTGGCAAGTCACCTTCCAAAGCACTGAGACCTGGCCTGTCCTGCCCAGACAGGGACAGCAGCTGGGTACTGGGGTGGCACAGGAGCTGTGGTGGCAGAGGTGTTTGGCTGTCCAAGGTGGGAGAGGCTGGGGGCTTCTGTGCCTGTCCCTGTGGGCCCTCATGGCAACACAGCCATCCTTGGCCACTGAGCTGGGACACAGATGTGTCACACACCAAGGCATCAATGTCCTGCAGTTCCTAATTCAAGGTGTGATGGCTGATGCTTGGGCTGCCTCCTCAGGGCTGTTTTCCTTGGCATGTTGGGCAAAAGAGGGTGGGATGGGGTAGTGGCAGAGCAGTGTTAACTGTAAAGGTATTTTTAATAGTGCTGTCCTCACTTTTGCAGGGACACTAAGGTGGTGTCTGGGGTAAGTCACTCAAGAGTAGTGGTTTTGAGTTCACTGTCAGGATTTTTCTACTGAGTTGAATGGTGTGGAGGGGGGTGAAGCATTCTGGGTCGGTGGGAATGAGAAAGGTAGAGCAACGAGCTGGAAATGTTCATTTTCAAACTGAACTTGATTTCATTCAACATGAAGTCTCCATCAGTGTGGCCTGCTGGGACACAGTGTCTGGACAGAAGAGGAAAGCTGGGGATGTCTCCCTTGGGTAGGAGTTTCCTATAGACTTTCCTTCTCATGCCTGGCTTTTGGTGAGCTGTGTTGCCTCCCCTTCATCCAGTGACATGGCTTCATGGGTGACCTGTGGTTGGCCAGGTCCTTCCCTGGGACACATATGAGGCACCATCCTTGACTCCATCCATGCTCATGGCAAAAGCCCAGTGTTTGCAGCCTGTGCTGGACCAAGTTGCTGCTTTGGCAGTACCTGTCATGCTCCAGAGCCTGAAGGAGAGCTGGGGGTGAGCATTTTCCTTGCTTAGTCAGCTTGGTTCCAAAAGCACAGGTTTATAAACCTGAACACAAGGTCAGTGCTTTGATAATACCTTCTATAGTCTGCTGAGGAAGGTGGTTTAGGGAAGTCTGTCATCCTGTCCATGAAGAATTGGAATTTCCCCTATTCTACTTGCTGTGCATGAGATGAGGGATGGTGCTGCCTTTTTTTGAAAGCAGTTCAGGGCTTCAAGCTACAGGGGATTTGGTGTGGTTGAAGAATTCTGGGTTTATGTAATTCCTCTGGTTGTGTCCTGATGGTTCTGAGGCAGCGCTGGGTCTGGCAGGAGCAGAGCTGTCCCATCAGTGTGCAACAGAACCCAGGAACTCCTGAGCTGCAGCCCTCTTCACACATCCAGGGGACACGTCTGCTCCTGGCACAGCTGCGTAGCTCACACCAAGATGTAACTGCTGCAGTGCTTGTTTCAAAGCAGGGAAGGTAGGTCAAGAGTTGGCATCAGCTCTTGCCTTCGTGCTGTTATGTTACCAGAAGCAAAATTTTCCCCCCTTCTTTCCTTCCCTTTATTTTGAGGTGCTACATCCACCTGCAAAGACAGCTGTGTACATGCTCTAGGAAAACTGATTGTAGGTCTTGGTGTGTGGAGACTGTCAGAGCCTTCAGGACACCAAAATACCTCAGTCTTCTCTGGAGGGCTCATGAGGAAGTAGGAGACCACATCTACATTCATGTTGGACTTTTCCATAAGTAGCATCTAGATCTGTTGTATTTTAAGGCTGCTGTGTTTGTCCCTTTACCATTTTATCTGGAAAATTCTGTAAGCTGTTCTAAAACTTGCATTTCATACTTTGGAGAGAAGTGAGATGTGGTGGCATCTCTGAGCATTCAAATGGTCTGATCAGTTATTCACCAGTAACTTTTTATGGTTAAGAGGAACAGGCGAGATCCAGAATTCCATCTGACAGCCAGAAGCTGCTCAAGTTTTGCCCTTTCTCCCTCCTGCCATAAGCAGTCCTTGGGATTTGAGCTTTTTGATCAAAATGATCCCAGGCCACCTGTGTGTTTCCTGCATCCCAGAGTGTCCCAGGGATCCTCTGAGCTGAGTGCATTGCTGCTGTCCTGCCCAGGAGGGAACGCTGGGCATCTCTGTGTCTGAGCTCATCAGTTTGTAAGGCAGGCTCTGAAAACCCACCAGATGGAACTGATTGCCATTAAATTTTTTTTCCAGGGAGCAGGAGATGTTTTTGCTCATTTTTTTAAACCACCTGAGAGCATGGGATGACTTCTTGGCTTTCTGTAGTTTCTTTCTTCTAACCCCATGAATCTGTTTTCTGAGCTTTTTTTTGTTTTTTTGTCCAGGGTCAATGGGGCCATAGTTGTCCCGTCCTCACATCCTGTATGTCTTGGGGACTGGTGTCCTGGCACATGGGCACAGTCCTCAGGCTGAAGAGAGCCCAGTATTCCCATATTCCTCCCTCTTCTTTGGGCAAGTGCAATATCTGCTGGTTTCCTATGCAGAACGTGCTGGTGTTTGGAGAGGAAGGTGGGATGAAGTGGAGTGTTATGTGTAACATCTCTGAATACATGTGTATGAATGTATTTGTGTGTACACACAGGTTTGGTCTCTACCCATTTTTTAGATAAATATCTTGTTCAATAATTATTTACAGGTAGCAAAGTAGAACATGGCTTATGCACTGGGCTGAGCGTGGTGCCTGTGTGTCTCTGCTGTGTTGAGCAGCTGGTAGAGCTGGGCTCTGACCCTGAGGGGCTGCCAGTGTCACTGTTAATCTGAGAGGATCACACATGGACCACCACAATTTGTGTCTGATTGGACTCCAACCCTTTGACTCCAGATGGAAAACCACATTCCTGCAGGAAACCCAGCTCTGGGAATAAACTCTGCTCATTGCTACTCTGTACTTGGGATCCCACGTTTCATCGGAGCAGGACAGGCAGATCCTTTATCTCTTAAGAGTTTAATCACCACCTCGTAGTAAGATCTCTTGTTTTTCCCTGGCTATAGAAAAGTGAGTCAACTCTTCTGCTTTGTGGGGTCAAACTGAAGGAATCAGTCGTTGCTTTTATCTTCACATCAAGGAATGGAGAATAAAGAGAGAAGAGTCTTCAGATTCAGAGACTGCATCAAGCTCACAGGTCTTCATCAACAACTTCTGTCCTCGTTCTTTGCACAAATGAGTGACTTCCAGCATGTGCCATGGAGGATGTTGGGTCTGAATGGACAGGATGCACACAGGAAAATCAGCTGTTGAACAGAGTGGCCGTGGAAGGGATTTTGTGGTGCGCAGGATGGATGTGCTGGAGGTGGGACTCAGCCTGTGGGACTGAACTGGTTTTGCTATTTTGCTTGTTTGGGGAACAGGCTTCTGAAAGGGGCTTAAATTATCTGGGTTTGCTGTGTATTGTGTCTGTGAAAGCTACAGACATCCTTGATATCAGGTGGACGTTCTTGCCTCATACCACAAACACCTTTCCATTTTGGGAAACTTCAGTGAAGAGAGAGCAAATCATAAAATCATAGCGTGAACTGAGTTGGAAAGGACCCACAAGGATCACTGAGTCTCCTGGCCCTGTACCCTGCAAAAATCCCATCCTCTGCTTGGGAGTGTTGTCCAAATGTTCCTTGAGCTCTGGCAGCCTTGGCACTATGGCCATTCCCTGGGGAGTCTGTTCAGTGCCCCACTACCCGCTGGGAGAAGAACATTTTCCTAATATCCAACATAAATCTAAATGGCCAAGCCAGTCTCCAGTGGATTATGGCAACGCTGAACACTGTTCTTTGTTGAGCCTGTTTTAATTCCTTCCTTCCTCAGATAAGCTTGGAATAAATCCAAGTGACCAAATGGCCCTTTATGCCTGGTGTAAGTGGTGCCTTTGCAGAGACAAGTGTGGGTCAGTTGGAAGTGATTGTTTCTGATCCCTCTTGCTCCAAGCAGTGTGAAGGTGGTTTTCCTCTCTGAGGAGCACAGGGGCTGTGCTATAAGGCAGCTTGTGTTCTTTTCTCTCTGATACTCCAGGTGGGTATTGCACACCAGTGAAAAAGGGAAAAGGTGGTTGTCTAGGAACATTGGTTAGGCTTCTTACAGCACCCACAGTTTTGTGTGAGCATCCTTTCAGAGCTTACAGCAAACCAGCTCTTGGCTCTGAAGGGTCAGTGAGAGCACCGTGCCCCAGCAGCCATCACAGAGGAGCCCAGCATGGAAAATCTCACCACACTACTGGAGCCTGGGAATCTTCACCTGGTTTGCACAAATCTTTTGTCTTAGAGAAGGGACATTTTAAATAAGTCAAATTTGGTCTACTTAGTCTTGTTACGAGCTCTTTTGGTCACCGCTTTGAAGTAGTTACATCTCTGAATAAGCAGTCTCTGTCGTGCAGTCAGGTGCTTTCTGTGTCTCCATCTGTCCTTGTCTGCCACAGAAAGAAATACATGACCAGGTGCATTCTTGGCAGTGAATTTCAGGTTATTTCAGGCTGTGATGCAGTCCAAAGTTTGTGGGATATTGTTCGGTTGTATTTTTTTTTAATGTCAAAAGAGAAGTTGGACTTTTCCAGACTTGGGTTGTAATTTTTTTGTCCTACAGAAGCTTAAATTAGAAAAATCACTTCTTTAGAGTATTAGGAACTAAACCATTTCTTACAGTTGAATTAGCAATGGTCATTATCTGCCCCTCTCAGGTGGTTCCCACAGGAGCTGAGCAGAGCCCCTGGTTCCTTTGCTGGCCATGTGTCCATGGCTGCAGTGGTCAGTGGTGCAAGGATCCAGAGCTTGTTCTCCACATGGTGCTTAGTAGAAGCCAATCTCACCCAAGCTTCTTCAGCTGCTCTGAGATAACAGGTCCTCATGTTGAGAAAGATTTCTAGAGCTGGACAGCTTGAGGGACTCCGAGATCCAGAATACAAACTTTGTTCCTAGAGAAGTCTCATAGTGCAGAGTGGTGATTAACTCGTGTCAGTTGTAGGGCTCTGGAGGGAATAACTAAGGATGTAGTTGTTCAATTCATTCACACTTATTTGGGAGAGGGGATCTGATGAATGACAAGCCCATCTGGGAGAGACCACCAGTCCTAGATTGGTGGATTCAGGATGGAAGCTCGATTTTTAGGTTTTTTTAAGGAAAAAAAAAAAAAAGGTCATTAGTAAGATCTGCCTTAGCACAAGAAAAGCAGAGCAGGGCTGGTCAACGTGCCTCGAGGGAAGTAGCATGTCACTAACATACAGGTATTTGGCTAATTAGTTAATAATGCATGCTTCTAATTGTAGTAGTAATACAGTTGGAAATAAGAATTCTCATTGCTTTAAGAAAACAAATGGTTATGAGTTAATATGTTAAAATGAGTTCAAATCCTCGGGTGCTGCTTTGCCCCCAAGGAGGGGAGGTTGCTTAGGTGGAAATTAGGAGAAAAAGGTGTGGCTGTGATTTGTGCCACTGAGTGCTCAGTGGGCAGTGTGACTAGCTGAGTATTGTGTTGTATGTTATTGTGTCATGTGATAACAGCACCATGTTTTCCTGTCATTTCCACAACTTTTCCTGGCTGAAGTGGCACACAAGCAAGCCTGGGTAGTAATCACATTGTCCCGTTCAGTTTCAAAAGGAGAGAAGCGGACCTCATCCAGAAACTTTCCAGCAGGCTACAGTAAGCTTTCCTGTCTGTTAGCCATTGTCAAATCTTCTCCATCCTGCAAAAATGGCATCTCTTAAAGTAATGAAATTGTCTCAGAAATCGTGTCATTCCATCGGGTGATTGCTGTGTAATAATGATTTTGCAAACTATTTATGGTCTGTATTGAGGTTATTTATTTTGTTGATTCTTATGGCTGTGCTCGTGTCTCTGTTTGCTGTTCTCTCTCAGGGAGCTGCCCATGAGTCAAGAGAGGAAATAAAAAGAATCAGCATTCTCAGAAGAATTGTTTAAATTAATTAGCTCAGAGTTTTCCAGTATTGTCCTGTAGTTCTTGATTCCAGTTTCAGCTTTGAAATCCCAGCAGTGATGGGTTCAGTGAATGTGCTGCAGTCTGGCTCATGGCCGAGTCAAAATGACTTTGAGATCAACATGCTGAGTTAAATTCAGCTCAGTCTTCACCACGATGGGTGCAGAGGTTTCTTCCATGTCAGGGTAGGGTTAATTAAACTCCATTGTAGCTCAGTGTTTTACCAGGGGAGCTTAATACAAAATACTGACATTTTAAAAGCCTCAGCCAAGCCACATTGAAGTCAGGGAGACTCTTGGCAGCCTTGAGCACTTGGTGGGCTGAGACATGTGGGCTGTGGAAGGGCTGGGCATCTTCCACTTTTTGTCATTATCTTTATTTTAATGTTTTAGAGGAGCATAAAAAGCCAGAGCAGTGCTAGGGAGAATTTCAGCCTCTTGGTCACAAGGAAAGGGAGCAAATGTGCTTTGCTTTAGTCTGGGTAGGTCACAGGTGCAAAATTATTTCCTTCCTTTGCCACATTTTTCTGTATCTCTTCATGTCTAGGAATCTGTTCCTAAATATGATGAAGCCTCAGGACAGCTTACGTGGATCAGAGCAACCCCGAATTAATTCTGCCCCTCTTGCAAGGATGCTGTTTGTTTATGAAAAGCAAAAACTTCTTTTGAGAATCCAAAAACTTTGTGACAGCACCACCATTTCCACCCCTCTAGGGAAAAAAAAAAACAGGTGCATTTCTTCTGGAGACTTTTTCTAGTGCAATTCAAGCTAGGGTTGATATGCTTTTAGCACTGGCCTGCAGGGTCTGAAAACCTTTTAGAAATGACATAGACATTGAGATAGAAGAAACAAAGCTCTCTAAAACCTCTCCAGGCTGTCTGAGAGTCTTGGTAGGAACATGTCAGCCACGGTCCTAAACTGTGTTTTTACTCTGAAGTTGCACTGTGTCATTGGAACCCTGTAGTTTGCCTGGAAGCTTTTTTGTTAGGATTTACGTTTTAGCTTTGGCTGATGGACCACAAATCAGTTCTTATAATGTCAGCCTTTTTACCAAACCCGTGGAGAAGTAGAATATATTCTCATTAGCCCTAGTGAAAATAGGAGCTGTAATGAGAGACTTCTGAGCAGAATCCAGCACCAGGTAGGCTTGGGAAGCACAGCTGGTTCGCTTGGATCTTTTTGCTTCTGCAGATTTTATTCCTGTCAGCTGTACCATCGAATATGTCAACTTTTGGGCTTCTTTGAGTCCTGCAGAGCTCTCAGCAAAGTGAAACAGAGGAGATAGGCAGCTACCTACAGCGTCTTTTTGGCCTTGCTTCATGTCAGTTGACTTTCAATTTTTGCTTAAAAAAACCCGCCACCTTTTCTCTGCTTCTTTCAACAGTCCTTCTTTTTCATGCCAAGGAAATGCTTGTTTTTAAAAGTTGTGGCCTCCCTCCAGCTGGTTGTTTACAGCAGGGCTCGGGGAACTTTCACAGCCTGTCTGGGAGCTTCCCAAGGTCTCCGTGGGTCTCCACAGGAGCTTTTGGGGTCCTCTGGCCATCACAGACCTTCCCATGCGTGTCCAGCTGTGCAGCTTGTGGCGAGCGGCCTCGGGGCCGTGGCGGGCCCGGCGGTGCCTGGCGCCAGCGCCCGCCCGCCTCCTGCCAAGCTGGACACAGCTCTGACAAAGGACAACTGTTTGGAGAAGTTGTTGTCTTGCTTGGTGCTCCTAATCCCTGGAATAACTGCTGTGACCAGCATAGTAACCATCTGCAGTGAGACTGAGACATTGGTGCCTTTCAAGTGCAAGGATCGCAGCCACCTTCTCAACCCCTTTTTTCTTTGCTTTTCAAAAATTTTCAAAAGCAAGATGGGGAGTTGGAAGCTCAAGCCCTGGATGAGTTGTCAGGAGCTGTAGTCACTCTAAAGTGCTTTTGGAAATGCTACTTTTAACTTGTTTGAAGAGTATCTAGCCCACTTCAGCTATTTATATTATTTTTTTTAAATCATGTATGAAGCCCCACAAGTCCATCTTGCACATCCTGGGCATTTGGAGAATATATGTCCAATCTTGCCCAACATTCCCAGCCTTAGAGAAGGTTGGATTGCACAGCTTAAAAACAAAATGGTAAGAGAAGGCACATGTCTGCTGACTTCTGTGCAAACTCTGATGTTCACTAATGCCAGGGACTGGGCACTAACTACTTTTTAGCTTCACTAGACCCTGGGCTGTGTGGTTGTCCTGCTATTCTCTGAAGCAGGCTGCTGTAGTATTCAGAGCATCAGGATGTAGTGCAGGCTTTAGGCAGACTTTTTTGCATTTGGAGGCACGTGCACCCTATGGATTTCTGTCCTCATACGTCTGCAGCAGTGCAAACATACAGATAGATGTTCTGCAATGGCAATTTAGTTTTTATTGCCTCACTTGCATTTACATGAGAAAATTCCCAATTTAGATCAATGCAGAGAATCTGTGTTCTAGATTTGCATTTTTGAGCTGCTTTCTTGGCATGTGAATCACTTGGAATTTTGATTTATACTGAAAAATCCCTGATACAAAGCGTAGATTTTTGACATTAAAAGCAGTTATTGCATTCCAGTTATGACTCTTGAGGTGGGCCATGCTGCTTAAAGGAAAACTGCCCTGCTTGCATATGGCAAATCAGCTAAATGAACAAAACCTCTATTCAAGTATCTGTCACTCTGTCAAACTGGTAATTTGGTTATTTGACCATTTCCCTGGGTATTTGAGAAGAGCTAAGCAGGAGCTGTGGTTGTGAGACAAGGCAGATGGCATCATAAATACATAATGGAAATGAAGCCAAGCTCCAGGATGGGAGGGTTTGGGGGTGGGTGGTAATGCTCTGTCTCGATCCAAACCCCTGGAGAGCTGCAGAGCCCTCGGTGCAGCCCTGGGGAGGAGGGGAAGCTCCCCAGCTCCCACCTTCTGCCCGGCAGGGCAGCTCGAGGCACCATCCTGCAGCTGCGGAACAATGGCCCAGATCCGCTTTCACACCACAGCTGGGGACACACAGGCTGCTTGTGTGACAGGGGAATAATGAATTCCAATTTGCTTTCTCTTCTGGTGTAGGGTCAGGAAAGCAAAGTTTCCTAGTGTGAAAAAACGGAGGGAAGAGCAGAGAAGGGTTTAATTGCTTATTTGAATAAATTACCTCAATGTTTACATTGTTTAACTCCATGAGAACTTTGATATGAAAGGCTGTTTTCAAACAAGAGCTGAAAAAGGAGCTCAGTCAGTGAAAACTCAACATTTCACCTCTCTGCTGTTTTTCCTCTGCTTTTTTGAAGAGGATTTAGCTGTCAAGGATCATGCTCCTTCGTGCCCACCAGCTGGCAGGAGGTGAGGCAGGAAATGCCCGTTTGTCTGTGCTTCCTTGGCATGGTGCTTCTCACCTCCCTTCCTCCCTCAAAACAAGAACTATTTTTATGGCACTGACAAAACAGGATGGTGGAGCAGTTAGACAGAAACCAGTTCAGGAGCTCCCAACAGAAGCTGTCTGTGAGACACTTGGCACATGTGGAGGTCATGTTTCTTTTCATTTTTTTTCCATTTCTTTTTTTCTCTGTTCTTTCCTTTTTTGTCATTTTGCTGCCTTTTTTTTTTTTTTTTCATTCCTCGCTTTTTAGCAAGCAATTTCCATGGAGAACCACACTGAATGCAGGGTTTGTTAGGCACAGAAGCTCTGAGATGGCATCTGTCCCACCTGTGCTGTGTTGTGGCAGTATCAGGTGATTTCCCAGATCATCCATAAGTGCAGTGTAGGGCACTGTAGGGAACAGCAGATCGAAATCTTGAGCTGGGCAGGTTAGAGAGCAGGAAACACCATGGCAGGCACAGCCCAGCAGTGGGAAGAGGAGCTGCTCCCAAACGCTTTCATCAAAAGGGTCAAGGGTTCAGGACATGCAGCTGCTCCAAATGCAGCAGCACTAACCCAGAGTGCAGCAGAGGAAGCCTTTTGAACTGTAGCTGCTCCAGTCAATTGGCCTTTTGCCCTCTCAAAACCTGGGATCCCAATAAAACCCGCTCATGGTTGGGTGCCCAGCTGGGTGGTGTTTGCAGCTGCTGGTGACCAACGTGGGATTTATCAGCGTGGAATCAGCTGTGACCTGTTTATTCCTCGGCTGATAAACTCAATAAGCCCCATGTGTTTGGTCAAATCCTCCATGTGTGTTCTGCTCCTTGGGCCAGACCCTGGACAGGCAAGTGGGGGCTGGATCAAATAGCCACTGAGTTGGATATTTCTCTCCTGTACACAGGGTGGTCACAAGTACTTGTGTGCTTTAAAATCCATGTGAGATCAGTGTGCCCTGCAGTGGGAACTGTCTGAATTGCTCTTAATGCATCTTGAAAGTGGAAAATGTGGGCTTTTGGCTTACTTTATGACTCAAGAAGTGTGAATCAGCTAATCAACTAATGAAAACTGAAATTCTGCATGGTATTTTAAGATGAAAAGTGTTGCAAATACTTGTGCATTTCCTGCTAATTCAATGGTAGCATTGCTGCATGTGAATGAGCCGTTGGGGGCACCTTTGAACTCTTCCCTTCACAAATTTTGGACATTCATCTACTCCTTGCCTGGGCAAATCCTGGTGACTTCAGTAGGGGCAGGGTTTGCCTGAGAAAGTTAATTTAGGTGCTTTCTGAAAGTACACCTGAACAGGCAGATTTTGTTTTCATATGTCACAAAGAACTTGTCTTGGTTTTTATAAATTATTAGCTCTTTATTTGGTTTCAGATAAATTAAATGATTATCTAAATGTATTGGATTTGGGGGTTTTCGGGTTGTTTTCTTTTTTAATTGCAGTTTTCCATTAAGGACAAATTTTTCCTAAAGTCTCGCTGGTTCACCCAGAAGAGCTTTGTCTGTATTGACAGAATCCCAGCTGGCAGGGAGGCAGGTGCTGGGATGTGGTGGTGTAGAGCAGCAGGAGCTTTGGGGAGATGGGGCTGGGAGAGCTCTTCAGGCTCTTGGTGCTGCATGTTACCAGATCCTGCTCACAGCCTGATGTATTTTGTGCAAAGTAGAAAGAACTGTGTAAATGAGCACTTAGAATGACTCTGTGAGACATATTGAATTTTATGCTGCAGCTGGAGAAACTTATCCTTAATTGTAGCTGTGGGCAAGTGTATGTCATTTTTGATTTAACATTTTCCCTCACCCCTCCACCCCCCACCCCAACCAAAATCCTTCGTGGAGTCAGATTGTTGCTGTAGCTTTGTGAACCCCTCTCTTCTAATGTTTAATCAAGTACTGAAAAGAGACGTTTAAAGACGATTTAAAATGTGGAAAAATTGCTTCCCAATATTTTTGACAGAGAGAGACTGAGAACACACAGCATTGAATCATCAGGAAAATTGAAGATTTCCCCTGAGCAACATTGGGATTTTACAGCAGAGGACTTGAAAGACCTTGGAGAAATTGGACGAGGCGCTTATGGTTCTGTCAACAAAATGGTCCACAAACCAAGTGGGCAAATTATGGCAGTTAAAGTAGGTGATGCCCATCCTTACATTTGTACTTCAGTCCGTTGGGATGCAGTGTGATGGAGAATTAAGGTTCTTCCATCTAGCACCCATTTACTGCTCTGTTCTATTTATTTCTGGTGTAAAGGCTGCTGTTTGCTGAAAATACAGTGTATAATGGGCATGTTTTCAGGTGATTTGTGAAGTTCTCATAATTGCTGTGCCCTTTTCAAAATGTCTATCAGGAACCTGCTGTTCTGAGGGGATCACACACCTCTGGAGACTGATGATGGGGCACGGGCCTTTCACCTCTGGGTCACTGGTTCAGGTACAGCCTAGGCTGGTGGTAGGCACAACTTGACATCTCATAGCTTCTTGGTGTCTTTTGTGAAATAAGGTAATGGCTTAAAGTTAGCTGTTTATGTCAGCATGTGCCATGGTGTGGCCTCGCCAGGGGGAGCTGGAATGGAGTGGATGTCTTCTAGGGAATGTTGTGCTCTTGCTGATGTATGATGGAGTGTGCTTTGTGCTTACCATCTCAGACTGTCCTGGAGGTGGAAAGTGTAGCAGGTTTCTTCACTGTCCATTTTCTACTTTATGCTACCCAAAACCTCGCCTTAGAACCAGGAAGAGCCTCCTCTCCCAGCTGGGCAGTAATTATCTGTCTTGCCACAGCAGTGCTGCTCACTGGGTGTCTTGGAGGAGCTGCTTGTCCATAGAGGTGGGCAGCAGCTGTTCTCTGTCTCTCTGGTCCTTTCCTTTGCTCGCTGCAGGTTGCTAATGACATCTGTCTTTTAACTCTGTCGATGATATCAGCTGTAAGTGCTCTCATGGCTCCCAGGAAAGAGCAGAAGTGAGCTACACAGGAGTCTGTGTTGCTGTCTTTTCCAACTGTCTTCTTTGGAATGCTCCCTGATCCAATCTGGAAACATTTGCCTCTGCTGGTCTCACATGCCAGGCAGACAGCATGTGAGATAGATCTCAGCCCTAGCTCCAGCTGCTCTGAATATAATTCTTACCTGTCTCTAGTGTGTCAGGTTACTGGAGTAACCCCCATCCTTTGATCTTCTCCAGTAAATACTGACTTCCTTACAGTGCTGGGATCACTTGCTAGGTCTCTTGAGTGTTTTTGATCACCATGCAATGCTGTTTCAAGCTCGGTTTGAATTCCTAAAAGTCTCCAGTGGAGCTAGAGGCTGGTTTCTTGCAGTTGCCTTTGGTAGAACTCATGGGTGTAGTTTGCAGGTGACAGGTTGAAAAATGTTGGTGTAGTGAAATGATTCCTGGATCCCTCCATCTTCTCAGACTCGGGGTGTGTGACCTGGGTACCTGTAGTTTTGGGAAGGGTGTGAAGGGGCACACGCCCAGAGCTGAGTGGCTGCTCCTGGAGCTCTGCGCTGGCTACAGCCGTGCAGGGAAGGGCACTTTGTTGGATTAGCTCGTGTCATGGAGAAGATGTGTCTGCTGGCACAGGGCTTCTCTTATCCTACACTGCTTGCACAAGGGCTTTTCAGCACCCTAGGTGAGCCTTGTCACTATTGAGGGCCCATGGTGCAGCTACGGCCATGTGGGAGGCAGAAGGCACCAGTTCTGTGTCCTTGAAGCACGTGGTTGCAGATGGCATGGTGCAGCATGTTGAGCTGGCTTTCCCAAGGGATGAGGTGTGTTCTGAGCCTTGGGGGCTCTGGGCTTGGGGGCTCACTTTTAAACAAGTAAATCCAATTTGTTTACAGTGGCTAAACTGTGAAATGTTAAAGTTGTGGACTGGGCTAGTGCCACCTTCTTTTCTCTCACCCTGTTTCTTTTGGGTGGACATGGGTGGGCCTGCTGGGGAAGAAGGGTTGGAGGGTTTGGGCAACAGCATCATTTCTAAACCAGTAGTGGAAAGCGACTGTTCTGTTTGTCCCAGTGGGGAGAAAACACAAAACTGAGCAAAGAAAGACCTGTGAGTGGAACAGTCAGTGATGCCTCCAAGGCAGCAGCAATTCCCCAGACTGGATGGTGCAGTTCTTTGAGATGAGGTTTCAGGATGGGGCTAAGCTTGGGCTAGTAACTAGTTCACCCCACACTCCTCAGATTTTCCTTTCTCAGCCTCTTCATGCTTTTGGGGCAGCCATGGTTGTGCATTAATCTTCTGTTCCTCCTCTATCTTAATCTGTCCGTGTTCCCCTCCTGTCTCTCTTTCTCTCAAGCTTTGTGGTCTCTTCACCATGGAACTGTTGCCTTCAGCTGTGTGTTCTCCTTCAGCATAAAGCTCTTCTGTAAAAAGTTTGAGAAGGGAAATTGTGTTTTGTGAAAATGTGTCAGTTTAGTGAGGTCTTGGCTGTGATCTCCATGGCACCTGCAGCTCTGTGGTGTGGCACCGTGCTGGGGGCAGGTGACAGGATCTCCTCACAGCTGGATTGTGGAGCCAGTGTCTGGTTATTTGGGTGCTTCCCCAAGAGCAGCACCAGTGTGGCAGGCCAGGCATCCTTGGAAGGACATTCAGCACAAGGAAACAGCTTTATGGAAGCTGTGAGCCAAAAGTTGGCTGTTCTGTACTGCTCACTAGATGCAGAGAAAATTGGTATGGGGGCCTGTCCCAACTGCTCCTCCATCCTTCTCCACAACTCCCAAATTTCCACTGCCGTTGCTGCGAATTCCCAGCATGGTCAGTAAATTCCTACCCCACTTCTGGAAGGGCTATGTCCTGCTTGCAGCTACCATGACCAGGCTTGTCACCCCATTCTACCACAATGAGATTCAAGTCCTCCTTGTTCTGCAAGTGTGCAGCTTGAAACATTTGAATCATTGCTCATTTCCCCTTGCTGGAGTCTTCCTCTGGCTGAAGGCAGCTCCTGCTGTGCCAGGCCAGCTGGGCATCTCTGGTCACTCATCCTGCTCTCCTCAAAGGCTGTGGCTGCCAGAGATATCTTCATATCCTATTTCCAGCTCCTTTTCTCTTGCTTGTTGTAGCCTGTCCTGCCTTTGCCCAAGGAACAGTTCCTTGAAGCTTCCCAAGATTTCCCCTGCTTGGTGTGTGTGGCATCAGTGCTGCAGGACACACGGGCTCCTGTGCCCCCAGGGCTCCCCCAACACAGCCTTTTTTTGCTGCACGTCCAGTTTTTCTTACCACTGAAGGAAAATAGTTCCTGAGGGCTGAAATATCACCAAAATAACTTGAGATCTGCAGGTGGAGACACCGCTTTCTTTCATTTTTCCCTTTAACTCATTTTGATCTATTAGCCCATGGGTCCTGGCAGATGCAATCATGGCACCTTTAATGAGTCTCCTGGCATGGGCAGGGGCTGCCAGGCCCTGGCTGAGTCAGGCTTTTCATCTGTGCTCCAAAGTCAGTAACAAAGGAGGAAAAAGCCTGAAATGAGCCTCATTGAGTTGGTGGCTAAAACCACTGCAGCAAAACTTCAGCTGATGATGCATGGCTGGGATGATGAGCTCTTGTCCCCTGACGAGTCCTGCTCCTCCCTCTCGTTTAGCCTTGGTCATTGTCTGTGAATACTTGTTTCAATGACAGAAAGGCATTCTGAACCTCTTTGGGAAAAGGCTGGAGTGGGCTGCAGGAGCAGGGACCTGGTCCCCCTGTTGCTGCCACCTGCAATTGTTTGTGCACCTCTTACGCTTTCTACTATAGAGAGCTGCTTCTTAGAGCCATCTAAGAGGAGGAGGAGGGGATGAAGGAAAGAGAGATCCAACTCAAGAGGATTTGTGTTCTAACCTTTCTCATTTTGCCCCTAGAAAATGTTGCATTATGTTTTCCTAATCTTCCAAATTTTTATTTCCAAATAAAAACCAATCCTTTCATTCTTTAGGTTGCTTCCTTTCAGAACCTCCTGGAGATGCACCTTTTTACTCTGGGTCAACTGCCATCACAGTCTTCCTGTCATTGAAAACACCCTTCTCATTTTTGTCAGGTTTTTTTGGCATATGAGGTCAAGACTTTTCCAGGTGGGAAAGAGAACAGTTTTGTCCAGTGCCAGATCTGGCTATGCAAACCAATAAATGCAAGGCCAGTTTGTATGCTGAATCCTCACCCTGTCAGGTTTCTCTTCCTTGCTCATTTTCCTGGGAGAAATCTCTTTTCCT